>JAMAJE010000119.1:0-61633 GCA_023629255.1 Pichia sp. PB3310
AACTTGATAAATTTGAAGGTTTATCATTTAAAATTTTTGAACCATTTTGTAAAATTATATCAATTAAATCACCATTTCTAAATAACAAAAAGTTATGTAAATTTTTAATTTCACTTTTAAAATCTAATAAAATTAAAGAATCTAAATGATTTAATAAAATATTATATAAATAATTTATATTTAGATTCAATATATCATTTGAATAATTATTTTGATAAAATTGGTTACACCATAATTGATCATTAAGATAATTTTTTAAATAATTAATTGATTTACCAATTTGATAAATTTTAAAGCAAGTATCAGAATCAATAAATAAAGGAATTATTGATTTATTGTATATAAAAGTATTAATATTATTATTATTATTATTTGTATTATTATCATTTGATTTTGTAATAAAGAAATTTTCATTTTTTAAATCAATGTCATTTAATTCACCTAAAAATAACCAATTGGTTATAATTTGATTATAAGAAGAAGATAAAATTGAATTAAAATAAGATTTTGAAATGTCTTTTAATAATGAATCACCGAAAAGTGAATAATTATATAATAAAGATAAAAATTCATTTGATTTTAATTCAATTGACTTTAAATAAAGCCAATAAATATGTTTAAATTTATCTTGCGAATTTAAAATATTTGTTTTCAAATCTATTAAAGAAGGAGATTTATTATTTATGTAATAATTATTAACGAAAGTATGGAAAGAAATAACAGAAGTATGAACATTTGAAAGGAAAGCCGTTTTTGAATTTGAATTGATTGATGAATTATTAAATATATTTGGATTTGATACAATTTCAAGTTTTTTAACTATAAGAGCAGTTTGTATTATATCTTTTATAAGAGAATAAGTATTTGCATTCCAATCTTTAGAAAGTGTAAGTGATATATCAATATTAATCTTACCCTGAGTAGAAATTGAATACGTAAAGAGGGGGCAATCTGAACCAAGCAGAAGATTACTGCAATCAATTGACATTGGTCATTAATAATAATGATAATTAGTATTTTCAAAAAAGGTTCAAGATAAGATTGAATATAATAAAATAATAAAACAAAGAACATGCATATAAACATTAAAAAAATAAAAAAATAAAAAAATAAAAAAATAAAAAAATAAAAAAATCAGAAAAATGCGAAAAATGCGAAAAATGATCTCTCGGTGGAAGAAGGGAAAAACGGGTGCGGAGTGCGGAGTAGATTTTCAGCTATTTCACCATATTTCACTATATGATTATAACGATTATCATTATTTTTTCAGTTTTGTTAGTTTAAATTGATAAGATAATTTATAATATAAATAGGATGGTAAAGACTGTGAAATTTTAGTTTTTTTATTTTAACTTAATTTGAAATTTATGGTTATTTAATTGTTTAATTATTTATTTAGTTATTTATTTATTCATTACTATCAAGTTATATATTAACAAACAAAATAAATTAAATTAAAACAAATAAATAACAATCAATTAAATTAAAATAAATTAAAATGGAGGAAGTCGATTCAGTTCTTGTTGAAAACGTTAAATCATTTGCAGCTGGTGGTTTTGGTGGTATATGCGCAGTTCTTACTGGTCATCCATTTGATCTTACAAAAGTTTTACTTCAAACTAATAAATATTCAACCACGAGTCAAGCAATTAAAGGTACATTATCAGCTCATGGACCATTTGGATTTTATAAAGGTGTTACATCTCCATTACTTGGTGTTACTCCAATGTTTGCAGTTTCATTTTGGGGTTATGATTTAGGTAAAAGATTAGTAATTTCTTCAAGAGGTAAATCACCTGATGAACCTTTAACAATTGCAGAAATTAGTACAGCAGGATTTTTTAGTGCGATTCCAACAACTTTAATTGCTGCACCATTTGAAAGAATTAAAGTTGTTATGCAAATTGATAAAGAAGTAACATCATTTGGTGCAACTGTTAAGAAATTATATGCTCAAGGTGGTATAAGTTCAATTTATAAAGGTTCAATTGCAACATTAGCAAGAGATGGACCAGGTTCTGCAGCTTATTTTGCAACTTATGAATATATCAAAAATCATCTCTCAAAAGATAATAAAGATGGTGAAATTTCACTTTCAGCAATTACAATTGCAGGTGGTTGTGCTGGTGTTGTTATGTGGACTGCAATTTTCCCAATTGATACAATTAAAAGTATTCAACAATCATCAGCTGTTAAAACTTCAATTTCTCAAGTTACAAAAAATATTTATAAAACTAAAGGTATTGGTGGTTTCTTCCCTGGTATTGGACCAGCTCTTGCTAGATCATTCCCAGCAAATGCCGCAACTTTCTTAGGTGTTGAACTTGCCAAAAAACTAATGAACTAACGAATTAATGAACTGAAAAATTTTAATGTATATTGATTATATAATTATTATTATTATTATTCTTATTATTATCATTCTTATGCTTTTATGTGACTTGTGCTACTTATATGCTACTTATTCTCATTATTATTATTATTATTATTATTATTATTATTCTTACTCATATTCTTCCTTTACTCTTATATGGCTATTTTCTATTGTATAAACTAAATAAAATAAAATAAAATAAAAACTGAAAAAATGTTAAACAAATTATAATGATAATGTCACACAGCAGTCTCACAATATAATCTTAGATATTTAACTTACCTAATACCTAATACTAGAGCTGGTGGTAGCTGGTACATGTGCCAGAATAGGGGATTTTCTGTAAAGATTTGGAAGCGAAGCTCAGAGAAATTTCTAGAAACCAAACATTACTAATTAATCGATGAAAATACCAAATTTAGAAATAGGTAAATAATATTGCATTAATCACTCAAATTTATTCAATATATATACATATTAATTATATAAATGAGCTAGTGTTATTTCCACTTAGTAGTAGCTAGTAAGTATTTTATATTGTTCTATTAAAACATTCGACTAAGAAGAAAATTCCGCATCAAAACCAAGACCTAATTCTTCACATTTTCAAAATACCAAACAGGTCTTGATGCGGAATTTTTTAGTACTCGAACCTCCGACAATTTATATATATAATATATAATATATCATCTATTCCTTTTAATTATGTTAATATATCCATCTTTTTATTATAACATACCAGCCATGATCCAGAAACGTAATATGTAATTTATACATTCTTGACCGCAAAAACACAAATATTAAAAACAAAAACCGTAAATATATGATTAACAATTTTATTAACTGATAATTAAACGAATTATCATGGGAAATAAAATAAAATTTATCTTTTATAGTATCTGTTTGAAATAAATAATTTAAATAACAATATTATATATAAATAGTTCTTATCTATCATATATGATATATAGAATCTAAATATTCGCATAAATTACCTTATTAGTACAGAAAAAAATATATAGGAATAGAAACCAAGAATATAGAATATAGGATTATGGCATATAGAAAAAGCAACTGTAAATATCTGTTATCACAGAAAATTCCAATATAAAAACGTCCACTAAGCGGGTGCAATTTTTCTTTGAGAATAATGTAAAATTATCTATCTTGAAAGCTCGGAGATCTACTCACAAAAATTGTTAAAATTAGTCAGATCGGTTCATCGATATTAAGAAGGAACAAAGAAATATCCCAACACGGTATTTTTTCGGCACATTCGAAAATTAAAAATCCGATCATTGATTTATGTGTCATATATAATACTAACTGAATATATATTGTAAGCGTTTTTACTGATTTGTTAAGGTGTTTAGCTGTACTGCCTAATTGAATTAGGGCCACTGACAGCAATATTGACCTATGAAAAAAACCTTAGGAAATTGTTACTAGAATATGTAAAGATTTAGAAGCGAAGCTAAAGGAGATTTCTAAAAAAAGTAAACTTGATCAATTCAATTATAAACCACAAAGTACGAAAATCAATAAATTAATATTATAACTTTAATACTGACAAATATGATCAATAATTGTATATAACGACATATATATAAATATAGACTTTCAGATTTACCTATTTTATAGTATTTTTATAATATTTTTTATATAAAATAAGCGACTCACTTTAATCGCCACTACTTGAATTTCTTTTGATATTATATATTTATGTGGTTTCTTTTTCAAGATTGGGTTGTCATCCTTAATTAGAAATCAACATATGAAATTTTTCTATTATTTACTAGTGCCACTGCATATTTGCTATGCTTTGGACTTTTTCAACGTCCAAAGTGAAAGGAATGGAAGTATGGTACTCGAACCGCTGACATTTAACCTTAATGATGAAAATATTTATCCTCAAGAAGCAAACATGAGCTTAGTTCAAGCACAAGGCAATCCCATGTACAATCCGGCTGGTTTTGCAAGGCTCGCAGGCAGATTAGCAGACAATAAGGTGGGCAAGAATGGCACTTTGATTGAACGTGACGATTTATATATGGAATTATTAGGCGGATTATTGGCAAGTGCCAACATTCCTGTTTCACCTGAAGAAGTTCACCAGCAAGCTCAACGTGGTATCGGCTACAGAGGTATTGTTGCTAACTCAACCTGTTTGATTGATATAACTCGACAATTTACTAACACAGGGGTGAGAGACCTCCCATGGTGCAATAACGGATTCGCATCTTTTGACGACCGAATTAAAGCTCCCTCAATATGGTCTAACAACAACCTGTGGTTCCAGAATTTGGAGTATTACTGGTCTGATGTTCCATGGCTGTTAGGTACCACCTCTGATCTTCTGAGTATAGCCGGTAGGATTCAGCGCTGGATTTCTACTAGCTCAAATAAACATACTTGTAATGGCTTCACTTACGCTGTCTATGATGATCAAAACCAAGCAGGAAATAATCACATTTGGATAATAGGAGGTGCACCATGGTCAAGTGGTAAGTCATGCTACAGCCCAGACTGGTACATTATTATAAAGGCTATACAAAAGTCATTACAAAATGACAGAAACCGACAAGTAACTGGAGTTTGCACACGAATTACAAATAGAGAAGCTTGGCATGTTGATATAAGAATTGTTTTGGCGACGCTTGCAGCCGAATGTAAAGTGGGTCTTCGGGACATTAGCTGTGGTAATATGTATTAACTTAAACCTGGTACAGAAAATTTACCTATACATATATCATCTCTATAGTTTGCGGCATTAAAAATTTGAGTTACAGCTAAATTTTCTTTTTTTAATATTAAGTAACTATTTGGCAAATGTATTCAGAAATGATAATATTTGTTTATTTGGTAAAGCGGTTTACAGACTCAAAAATGTAGAAAATATATGAAATTCAAAAAGTAAAACGCTATCAAAATATACTCAATAAACGAAAACTAATATTTCCAGTCTTAAACACTAGCTATTTAATCTGTTCGTTAAATGTTTATCAGCCGGGTTTGAGCAAACCTTGTTCTTTCCTTATTATGACTTTGAGCTTCTAATTCTCTAATTTGAGATATATAGTCGTACTTGGAAGAGGCTATAACAAATCTTAATATATATATATATATATATGTATATAATTTGCGGTCATTAAGTCTACATATTATTCAGAAGGTTAAAACCTTATTATTATAACTGATCAAATTTACGGGATATTACATTGCATTAGAGAACTAATAGTTACTAAAGAACGGCAAATTAGTGCATGCCATGTATTTAAGGCTGTGTTTTCAACAGCCCTCTACCCGCCGCCTAATCGAAAATCCCTCAACTTAGTTCATTCCTTTGCCGAGCAGTACCCGCAATACATTAAGTATTACTTGTTTCATTCTCTTATTACGTGGTAATTACATAAGTCACATTTGTACAGTATTGAAGTGCCTTTATAGAGTACTGAAGTACATCCAAGTTTATATTAATTAGATAACTATAGATGAAAGTGATCTGATATTACGAACTAATTTAACTATTGTTCTTATATACGCATGCATAAATGCATACATATATAACCGCATAATATGGCCCTCTGCATGAATTTTCTGATTGTTGATCGTTGACAGATTTAGATTATTCAGATCGAAAGATGAAAATTGAAAATTAAAACAAGTAATTTATCGGGTTTTCTTTCTGGTTTGAGTTAGACTATATATATTTGAGTTAATAACCCACATAAATTTTTACATTTAGTGGTTAAGTTTCCAAGAAATAAAAGCAATCGTTTTAATGAGCTAATAATTAGGTATAGGCCAATTAGTATTGGAAGGTTAATTTTGAGGAAATGGTGATGACTGACAACTAAGGTTTCCATGTTTTAGTTTATTTTAATCACTTATTTGTATAACTTAATAATTATAAGATGAAGTTTACTAATATCTGCGGAACATTACAATAGAAAATTACTATTAATTCACTTGACTCGCAAATCTGATCAACTTGCCAGTTACGGCTCTAGTTTTTTGGAACCCACCAGTGCACTAACTAAAGCTGAATCCTATGCACTAGCTCGGCCCGTGGTCCACCAGCACCTGCAAAACTGAAGGCATTACTTGTTCTTATTACATTTCTTGATAATTAGATTAGACTTTTACAGAGCATCGAAATATCATACAATATTTGATTACTAGATATAGAAGTAACCCGATATATATGCCTAAAACTTTGTTAGTGTTCTTACGTATTTATATAATAAGAAAGTTAGTTAATCATCTAATTAGTTTTTTACGGACGAATATTTATATGCATGCATGTAATACATTAGTATATTGCAATCTGGAACTGGTGCAATTGTGTTAGAACCAAGAAAACCCTAAAAAGTAATTTGTACGCAAATTATAGAATTAGAAAGCCCATAGTTATTTTGCATTTTGTCAGCTCAATAGAGTCATAAACCACAAAATATATATGACATTTTTGGTCCTATATATATATATATATATTCCGAGCAATACAGTAATATTATTAAACTTTAGGATATGGGCTAGATATAATATTTACGTTAGCATCGTCAACCTCATATATATATTTTTCTATAATTAATACCTGCTTATTCACGTAGACCCATTGAATCCAGTGTTTTTAAAAGTGAGAATGTTAGCCCTTCTCTTATAGAATGGGTTAGTATACTTAAGTATGTGCCTTAAGATATTTTTTTTTCATATTCATTAATTAGCAGTGAACAGATGAGATTTTTTTATTGTTTTTTGATGTTGGTACACACTTGCTATGCTTTACCACAGGCCGACTAGTATACATTCTGTACGTCCATTCGGCCCTATATTTGGTCATGTTGACACGTGCTTGAGGGATTAGACCAGGCGGCTCAGACCTGGCGTAACAGTATATCCACGGCGTAAACTATTAAATACTTCTACTAAAATCTAGAATAAATTCTATCGGTTACTATTCAATTTATAATAGTAAATATTGATAAGCAATAGTCTCCTTATTAATTATGATATAAAAATAGATTATTATTTAAGATAGAGGTTTTCAAAGATAGCTATAGATAAAAAAAATGATTATGAAGGTTTTATCTTATTAATATCCTACTTCATCCGTACTAGCGATTCAGTGCTACGCCAGGTCTGGCCCGCCTAACAGACAGACAGTCCAATACCTTACCACGTGACTAAATGTAGGGTCACACTGAGGCGTAGCAAAAATGAAATAACTGTACACCACAGTACTGGAACCACCGACTTTTTTTTCCGACACGACAAGCGTCAGATAACTTATCATTATCTAATATATAATATATCATCTACTACTTCTAATTATAGTAATATATCCATGCTGGAAAGTATCAACAGTGATCCAAAAACGTAATATATAATTTGTAATATTCTCTACCGCAAAAACACAAATATCAAAAACAAAAACCGTAAATATATGATTAACAATTTTATTAACTGATAATTAAACAAATTATTATGGGAAATAAAATAAAATTTATCTTTTCTGGTATTTGTTTGAACATAACTATAAGTAAATAATTTAGATAACAATATTATACATAGACAGTTCTAATATAATCGTATTACCCAGTATTACGTACGTGGCATACATGCCTTGGGAATATTAATATTTATGAAGAACGTTAGAAGACTTTATGTTTACAGATATTATTATATGTACTCCTTTTATAGGGAATCTGAAATCACTATTGTAACCATACCTGAAGCTAGAGTTGGTACATACGCCAGAATATAGGATTTTTAACCCTATATTCCAGGTCTATATTCTCCTACGTTCCACTATATATTTCCTTAGTACTCGACCCAATTTTTTTGAGAATATATATGATATATAATAGATCATCTAGTCGTTCAAGTAAATTAATATATACACTTTTCATTATACCGTATCAGATCTGCTTCTGAAACGTAAAATTCTAAAATTTGCTGGCTATAAAAAATACAAAACTCAAACAGGTTTCAATAAATGAAAAGGAATTTTGAAATAATTTTAATTATTTAAAAAACTTGGTGTTATTTATTAATAAGAACGCATGAGTTAATATAATATTATGATTATTTAAAAGCAACGACAAGGACAAGGACAAATCTAAGAGGCCAAAAAATTAGTAAAGATAGAGTTTGACAAATTAAAAATTATCAAACTTTTTGGAAAGACTTTTACGGTTCCGTAATTTGGACTTAAACAACTTCATGTTACCAAGTGGATGATCTTCACCATACAAGTTTTTAAAATCTTCTGGAAGCAAGGCCAGTTTTGAGGAGAACTATAATTATATCCTGTTTGTAATTGATTTAACTTCAATGACATCAAAGCTTGGACTATTGTAGCACCTAAGTTCTTTCTTCTATGTGTATAAAATTTTAAGCAGTAAGCATAATAGCTGTTTTATGATTGGCTACCTTACCAACCACAGGGAAAAAACGGTAAATAGTTAACAATCTTTTAAAAAGTATCATGGGAAATAAATTCAGATTTATTTTTATGGCCTTCATTTAAAATAACTATAAGTCAATAAATTTAAATAACAATATTATGTATATATAATTAACGTAAAGTACGTAAAATAGCATATGTAATAAATATATAGAAACTAGTTCGCATAAATTACCTTATTAGTACATAATAAAATATAGAGAATATAGAAATAGAATATAGAAAAAGCATCTCTATTCAATCTTTACCCTCTACCTAACTTAATACTACACACTGCACACTCGCATACAGTTTTTCCATTTTCACGTGTCGGATGCTGTCTTAATATAAAGCTCTTTTTATTCACATGAAAATTATATATATATATTATTTCGTGTTTTTGATTCATATTCTCCTATATTTTCTTCTGTTTCTTTTTCTTTTTAAAGTTTTCTTTTTTTTTCTTATTATGTTCATCCTGCTCTATTTAAACAATTGACAGTATCATCATGTCCATCTTTATTCCTCAATCTGCTATTAAACATCTTGATGAATATCGTTATCAAAGTGAAGATCGTTCGTTAACTACAAAATATATTCTTAAACCATTTTGGTTAAAATTTGAACGTATTTTTCCAAAATGGATGGCTCCAAATATGGTTACATTACTTGGTTTATTATTTATTGTTATATCTGATATTTTAATTTTTTATTTTGATCCTTATTATGATAAAATTTCTCCAAAATGGGTTTATTTTTATCATGCATTTGCAGTATTTATGTATCAAACTTTTGATGCTTGTGATGGTATTCATGCAAGAAGAACAGGTCAAAGTTCCCCTTTAGGTGAATTATTTGATCATTGTTGTGATTCAATGAATACAACTTTAATGGTTATTCAATTTGCTTCAGTTGCAAATTTAACTTGTAATAATCCATTAATTTTTATCGTTCAATTCTCTGCTTTAGCTAATTTTTACCTTTCAACTTGGGAAGAATTTTATACTCATAAACTTTTCCTTTCTGAAATTTCAGGTCCAGTTGAAGGTTTATTAATGATTTCATTCGTTTTCATTTTAACAGGTGTTTTCGGTGTTGAAGAAATTTGGAAAAAAGAATTATATTTATTAAAAATTAATAATAATTTATTTAGTAATTTATTTAATTCATTTTCAATTGATTCAATTTCAATTTCAATTAATGGATCTCATATTTCTGCGTTTTTCGGTGCCGTAGTTATGGGTTTTAATATTTATTCAGCAAGAAGAAATGTTATAAATACTTTAAAAATTGATGAAAGATCAAATGAAATTAAAATTGCATTACAAGGTTTATATCCTTTCATAATTTATTATTTAACGATTATTATATTATTTGTTTTACATCCAATTTTAATTACTAATTATACAACTACAATGATAATTATTATTGGTTCTTGTATGTCATATACTGTTGGTAGAATAATTACATGCCATTTAACTAAACAACAATTTCCATTTATTAATTTCCCAATGTTCTTACCTGTTGTTCAAGCTTTATTAATGGAAATTTTTGTTAAGATTTTTAATGTTGAATATTTAGATGCTTTAAATATCATTATTTATGGTAGTTTAGGTGCAAGTTTATTTGTTTATGGTATGTTTGTAACTGAAATTATTTATGATATTACAACATATCTTGATATTTGGGCATTATCAATTAAACATCCAAAAGAAATTAAAGAAGACTAAATATTATATTTTTTTTATAGATATACTTAGATTATTATTATTACTATTTATTTTAGATTTTTGTTTTTTATTTTTTATTTTGTTATGTTTCATTTTTCATTTATATACAGCATGTAAATATATAGAATTATTATTTTAAATAATTTAACATAAAATATAATATAATTTTAAAATTAGATTATTGAATTATTGAATTATTGAATTATTTCTTTTCTTCTGTAGTAGAAGTTGGTGCTGGAGCTGGTGCACCTAAACCTGCACCATTTAATTCTTTTTCTAATTCAGTTAATTGAGTTTCATTTAAAATTGCAACAGCTAATGGAACACCAACTAACATTGAAGTTGTTGCAATATACCATAATGCAGAACCAAATTTAAATGTTGCAAATTTTGTACCTGATACAATATTAGAACATGTAGATGTAAAAAAATTTCTTTGTTCTGGTGTGAAAATATCTTTTAATGCTTCAATACGTTCAAGTAATGTTTCATCTGATGGATCAAAATCATCATCATCATAATCAGAATCAGAATCAGAATCTTCATCATCATCTTCTTGTGCAGCTGTAGTAGCTGCTGCTACTTCTTTTGAAAATTCCTTTTCAATTGCAGCAACTGCTTCTTCAACTGCTGCTGCTGCTGCTGCTTCTTCTTCTTTTTGTTGTTGTTGTTGTTCTTGTTCCTTTTCTTCATCTTTAATAATTTCGGCCTCTTCTTCTTCTTCAGCTTCAATTTCAGCTTCTTCAGCTAAAAGTTCTTCAACTTGTGCTTCTGCACCAGCAACCGCTGCTTCTAAAACTGCTTCAACTTCTGCAGGTGTGTATGTTGGTTGTTCGGTAGCCATTATGGATGGATAGATGGATAGAATATATGATTTAGTTTTGAATTTAATATTAAAATAAAATCAAACCTCGATAAATCTTGTATTATATTAAATCTAAAATGGAAATGAAAAAAAACATTCATCCATGATATAATAACTTAATATAATAAACCAATATATACCAATAATCAATTTCATGTCCATTTCGCTGAAAGATTTTTTTCATTTAAAAAAAAATTAAATCTTAAGTCGATCGACTGCATATTTTAAAACCTATAGATTAGATTAGATTAGATTATGTATGTTATGTATGTATTATGTATTTAACATTTCCTTTACAATTGTATATATTATTAATCTGGTTACTATATAATATATATTATCCTATTTAAATCACACATGTAGATAACATTTGACCTACAACCTTCACAAGTTGTGGATTCTCACATGCTGCACATACCCTTTCTTTATCATTAAGTTGTTTATTAACTTGACCCTCACTTTGATGAGTCCCTTGTTTTACATAAATACCAGTCCTATAAACTTTTGCCACACTACGATCAAGTCTAACACGAATACCAAGTCCAATTAAAGTAGCTAGTGAACAATGAGTTATTGTAGGTGTAATTTGAACTGTAATTTCTCCAACTTCTCCATGATTTAAATCAGGATGTTTAATTTGAATATCTCCTAAATTAACAACTGAAAGTTGACCAAGTGTAAGTGGATGTTCAGGATCAGAAATCGATGATATAAGATCATAAACTTCTTGTGAATCAATAGGTTCATCATCTTTATCAGCATCATCTTCTTCTTGTTCATCATTATTATCATCTAGTTCATTATTAAATGAATATTTTTTAACTAATGCATTAAGTTTCGATTTATGTATAATATGTTCATATTGTGTAATCACATCATCTGTATTTTTACTCTTTCTAGTTGGAAGTTGAGAAACATCTTTTACTTGTGGATTTGCATTGATAGGCTCATCGGACATACTTAATTTAATAATAATAACACAACTAAATAAAAATTGAAAATAAATAAATAAATAAATACAAAAAATAAAAAATAGAAGTTAAATGAAAATTAAAAACCCAAATTAAATTAAATTAATGTGAGATTGAGATGTGAACAAAAAAATTAATAATATAGAAAAGCTGGTGCTGGTTTCAATTATTTCCTAATACGGATATGTTATTATTCATTTGATTCGTATGTGTCTTTATTTGTTAAGCTATAACTGCTATTTGAATTTTATCTGTTTATATATATATATATAATTATCTTTCCACTATTGATCTATATGAAAATTTAATTAACTATTTTAATATTGTTTTATTTTACAACAGCATGTCCAATTTGTTTCTTAAATCTGCAATAAGGGATATCATCCCTACGCATCCTGAACCTTATCCAAATGAAATTTTAAATTATGCAAATTCTTTATATACTTCTTCAAAGATGTCATTACCTTTAAATGAAGAAGAAATTGGACGATATCACTTTTGTTGTTTTGTAGTTATTGAATATTTTCAGGAAAAATATTCAATTTCAGATTTATTTACTAATAAAATACCAATCAAAGGTAAAAAATTTACAAATTTATTATCAAATTTTAGAAATTTATTATCACAATTATTATTATCAACAACTCCAAAATCAAATAAAATTATAAACTTAAATTATTTACAAACTCCTGAATCTGGTGGACTCTCTAAATCAACAGAATCTTATATTGATCAAATTAGACAATCAAAATTAGAAACTATTGATGATGTAAAAAAATCATTACGTGAAAAATTATTAAATGAATCATTAACGATAGAATCAACAACAACAACTCCACCATCTACACCTCAAAAACTTAATAGATTAACTTTTTCTACTATGAAATCTCCGAAATCATCATTGAAAAAAAATTCTAAATTGTCATCACCATATAAATCAAGAACCAAAATTTTAATTACAACTTCAATATTAATAACATTTTGTAATAAATTTTACATTCCTGAACATATAACAAAACATATATTACAAACTTTTAAATTATATAAAAATATTATTAATAATTCATGGGGATTATTAGTTGGATTAGTCGGAATTTCATATATTAGATTAAATAATAAAAGAATTAAATCAAATTTAAATTTAAAAAATTGTTTATTCGAAAATTTACATAAATCTCAACATGGAGGCTTATCATATCAAGATATTAAAATTTATATTAAAGAAATTTCAAGAATGATATTAAATCAAAAATGGATTAAAGAAATTAATTTTGAAATTAATGATGATTATAATTTTCATAATGAATATACAAATAAACAAATAGATGATTATGCATTAAATTCTTTAACTTCATTTATTGATTCATCAAATGAATTAATTTCAATGAAAGATAGTAAATATGTTGAATCATGGATTAAAAAGATTAATCGTAATGCCAGCAAGGTTGGAAAAAAGATAGATCACTGATGTATAAATTTTAAATTTTTAAAAAAATTTTCTTTATAGAATTTAGCATACATATATATATTGTATTATAGATTATTGTTTTTTAATGTTTATAAAAGATCATAAATATTATTATTATTATTATTATTATTAAAGCTTGATAGTATAGGAAAAGAAAAACCTGTACAGCATAACTAGTTCATCTAGTCACCATTCCATCTCCCATCTGTGTCTTGTGAAGTTTTAATTTTTTTTTCATTTTTTCCTCTATTACCAAGAAAGGATTCTTCTAGTATTTTCTCTTTTCTCTTTTTTTTCTGATATTCTTCTATTCTTCTATTCTGGTTTTATTTTTTTATTTTTTTTTCACTTTTCATTTCATATTCTTCATTCCATTTCCCTTCCTTTTTTAAACTCTGAATTATTTAGTAATTTATTATTATTATTATTATTATAATTTGACTATTTGCGATGACTGTCAAAGAATCAAAAAGATCATATTCTGATGATAATGCATCAATAGAACCGCCTATTGGTAAGAAACAAAGGATTGAAAATAATGAATTAGAAAGTTATGACATAATTGATTCAAATACTTCTGAATATGATGATGATGATGTTGATAGTAATTTTGATAATGAGACTAAAAATATTTCCAATATTCCTTATATTCCACAATCTGAAACACATTGGCAAAAAACTGTTGAAAAAGTCGTTAAATCTGTTGTTTCAATTCATTTTATGCAACCTACTAATTTTGATACTGAAACTTCATTAGTTTCTGAAGCAACTGGTTTTGTCGTTGATTCAACTCAAGGTATTATATTAACAAATAGACATGTTGTTGGTCCTGGTCCTTTTGTTGGTTATGCAGTTTTCGATAATCATGAAGAAGTTGAAGTTACACCAATTTATCGTGATCCAGTTCATGATTTTGGATTTTTAAAATTTGATATTTCAAAAGTTAAATATATGAAAATTCAACAATTAGAATTACATCCTGAATTAGCTCGTGTTGGTGAAGAAATTAGAGTTATTGGTAATGATTCAGGTGAAAAATTAAGTATATTATCTGGTTTTATTTCAAGATTAGATAGAAATGCTCCTGATTATGGTGCAAATACTTATAATGATTTTAATACAGAATATATTCAAGCTGCTGCAAGTGCAAGTGGTGGCTCAAGTGGTTCACCAGTTGTTAATATTGATGGTCATGCAATTGCATTACAAGCAGGTGGTAATTCAGAAACTTCAACTGATTTTTTTTTACCAGTTTGGAGAGTTAAAAGAGCATTAGAAAAAATTCAATTGAATGAAATTGTTACAAGAGGTACAATTCAAGTTCAGTGGACATTAGAACCTTTTGATAAATGTAGAAGATTAGGTTTAACAGCAGATATTGAAGAAAAGGTTAGAAAATTAGGTAATGATAAAAATGGTATGTTAATTGCTTCAATTACTTTACCTGAAGGTCCAGCAGATGGTTTAATTAAAGAAGGTGATTGTTTAATTTCAATTAATAATGAATTAATTACAAGTTTTATTCAAGTTGATAAAATTTTAGATGATAATGTTAATAATGAATGTGAATTTTTAATTCAAAGGAATGGTTTAAATATTAAAAATACGATTAAAATTGGTAATTTACATGATATAACACCAAATCAATATATTACTGTTTGTGGTGCAACTTTTAATGAATTAAGTTATCAATTGGCTAGAATTTATGGTATTGCAGTTAAAGGATGTTATGTTAGTGATGCATCAGGTTCATTTCAATTAGGTAGTACTGAATTAAATAATTGTTGGATAATTGATTCAATTGATGATAAACCAACTCCAACATTAAATGATTTTGTTGAAGTTATGAAAACAATTCCTGATAAATCATTTATACCTGTTAAATATCATCATTTAACAGATATTCATGTACCATTATTTAAAAATATTTTCATTGATAGACATTGGTCATCATCTTTTAAAAGAGCAATTAGAAATGATAAAACAGGAGTATGGGATTTTGAAACAATTCAAAAAGAGCCAATTAAAAGTTTAAAATTAAATAAAAAAACTGCTAGATTTTTAGATTTACCAACAGAATTTGAAAATTGTAAACAATTAAATAGATCATTTGTTCAAGTTGATGCAATTTATCAATTGCCTTTGGATTCATTTGGTGGACATGTTAGAAGAGTTCATGGTGTTGTAATTGATGCAGAAAATGGATTTGTTTTAGTTTCAAGACATGCAGTTTGTCATGATTTATGTGATATTAATATTACAATTGCTGAATCAATTATTGTACCTGCAAAAGTTATATTTTTACATCCAACTAAAGGTTATGCAATTATTAGGTATGATCCAAATTTAGTTGATGCTCCTGTTCAAACTCCAAAATTTAGTAATATACCATTAGAAAGAGGTGATAAAGTTGTTTTTATTGGATATAATAAATCCTTAAGACCTGTTGTTGATGAAACTAAAATTAGTGATATTGGAGTTATGAATATTCCAACTAATTCAAATGCTCCAAAATATAAAGCAACAAATGTTGAAGCAATTTTAATTGATTCAACAAGTGGACAAAAATGTCATTCTGGTATATTATGTAATAAAGAAGATGGTGTTATTAGAGGTTTATGGCTTTCATGTGATGGAGAAGATGATAAATTATATACAACAGGTATTAATATAACTGATATTATGTGGGAATTAGAATTTTTAAAAAATAATGAAGAACCTGATTTAAAAATTATTGATGTAGAATTTAGTTCAGTTTCAATTGCAAGTGCAAGAATTAATGGTGTTCCTGAAGAATGGATTGATAAAGTTGAAACAAGTAAAATTGATAAATTTCAATTTTTATATGTACCGACAATTTCTGTTGGTTTAGATAATAAACCATCATGTTTGTTAAAACCAGGTGATATTATTTTAACAGCTAATAATAAACTAATTACTTGTATGAGAGATATTGATAATGTTGTTAAATTATTAAACAAAGATGAAAATGTTATTAAATTTAAGGTTGTTAGAGAAAAGAAAATGATTGATTTGGATGTTGAATTAACCAGAACCAAATCATTCATAACTGATAGAGTTGTATTTTGGTCTGGATGTGCATTACAAAATGCACATCATGGAGTAAGGCAAACCATTAATAATTTACCAAGTGAAGTCTATTGTACAACAGTTTCTAATGGTTCACCAGGTAGATTTTATGCTGTTGGTATTACAAATTTTATTACACATGTTAATGAAATTCCAACGAAAACGCTTGAAGATTTTTTGAAAGTTGTTAAAGAAGTAGAAGATAATAGTTATGTTAAATTACGTATTGTGACATTTGATAATATTCCAATGGCACAAACCCTGAAGGTTAATTATCATTATTTCCCAACTGTTGAATTGAAGAAAATTGATGGTGTTTGGAAATCATTTTCTGATGAAAAAGATAATAAAAATTAATTGGAACGTTAAACTTAAATAGTGTATATACTGTATAAAGCTTTTCTATAATTAATATGGACGGTATATACTATATACAAGATATTTTTTGTTGTAATGGTAGAAAAATTTTGGATAATTTGATTTGATTTGATTTGATTTGATTTGATATGATATTACTACATATTTGGTAGTAATCTTTGTAAGATTTTAGATTGTGTATGGGTAGAATATGCAGTACCTGTTCTTTTCTTTAAAACACTTTGAGCAAATCCTGCATTACCATGTTTTCTTCCTTGAATACCTCTTTTAAAGCCAGTTGCAGTCTTTCTCCATCTTTTATAGGTGGCTCTGTGTGTCTTTGAAGCAAATCTAAGTGCAGCAATCTGATTGATACTAGACGAAAGAGATGATATCACTGGTCTGGCAAATGAAGTAAATGAAAGCATATTAGATGTATGATTTAGTTTTCATAAAATGTTAAAAATTTAAATCTCCTATAAGGATTACTATAGGTAAACTTTAGAAATCCATATTAAGTAAGGAAAAAAATCAAAAAAAAACATGTCGACGAGAAACATTGACAGATCAAGTTAATTCAGTTTGTACTTTTACTGTGTACTGTGTACGGATGTTTAAATATATAGCGATATGACATGACATGATATGACACAAATTACCTTTATAGATAACCGAGGAGCAATATCTTGTCTAATTGTATAGAGACCCTGATCATACCATCACTCTGTCGTCAAAGGAATTATTAATTACCTGCTTGATATTATACTGCGGTAGATTGACCTCTTTTTGCAGTTCCTTGGAAAATTTGGGATTAATTTTGCTTGTATCAATACTAATATATCCATATTTCTATAAACAGAACCAATTATTTCATAAAATATTTCACTATTTCATGAAAAGAAGGGTTCGGCTACATGGAGCTTTTACCCAGAAATAGCCATTATTTAGTAGAATAACTTGAATTTATTATTCTCAAGATGACTTTACTGACATATATAGGACTCGGTTTAGAATCAGAAATTTGGATATCAGATACTAAATTTCTAATGTCTATCAAGAATGCAGCGTAGTTTGATTAGAAATTTAATATCTAGTATTCAAATTTCAGACTTTCATTTAGATTCTAGATATATTGGCGAAATGATATTCGAAAATAACAAATTCAACTTACCACAAAATTTCCTTGCTCTTTGGTGTAGATTAGATGAAACGGAACAACATTATCAACATATCATTGATGAATTGGAGATTTATGTTGAAAGAAACGAATATAAGAAACGAATACAAGGAATATATAAGAAACACGGTGTCAATGCGGTTATAAAACAAGAAGCTAAGACAATTGATAAAATTATAAAATGTTACATTCCGGTGATACAACACACAAGCGGATAAATGTGATCTCGATGTCAACAAAGTCATCAAACATTTAGAAACTTTAGGTATCAAACGAATAATTCAAATAACACTGAAAATGTAAAGAATCCGATCATGAAACTGGTCTTTGTGGAGATATTATTAAACTGAACTTCGATATTTTTTACAAAGTTAACAGTTTAAATTCTGATTCATCAAATCAACTTTTGGGTGGTGCCGAATGCCAATCTTTTCAAACAAGGATTTATTTTCAAATTTGAAATTAGGTGACATAGGTGGTATGAGGTAATTACAGCAAGTTGCGAAACAATCCCAATCAAAGATGAAAGTCATTTTTATATTGGGTCATATCCAGTAAAGTTGACCATATTAAAAAATTTTATATGTAAACTATGCAATATTCTCCCAAGGATTCAGTGAACAAATCCTGTTAGGATATAATTGCAAAAAATACTCTGCTTTTCTAAATATGGTAACCCAAAGATACACCATATTCAGCCATATACATTGTATCTGTTTCTGAAATTAAGGTCTAGCTTAATTCCTATCCTGGATATGTTCTTCCATATAGTATTTAATCTAATTCTTCAGAAGATTACCTTAATGTTGATATCACAATAGGCAACGAGGAGCTCGTCATTCTACCGTTATTACCTAGTCCATCCTAATTGAAAAACATAAGTATACTTTAGAAACGCAAAAACATTCTTTTTTTCACTGCTCGTCTACCGACGTTGCTTTTTGAACTAGAGATCTTAATCAACTATACTTTCAGATATATAAACTTGCCAAGGCAGTGAAAAGAGATAATCTAAATATATAATTTCATTCTATTTGTATAAGAAGATGAATAACTTCAATAATTGTAGAATTGTATTGGAATTCCTTCCCCGTCTATCGCTTGTCCACCAAACGCCAAACACAAAAGAACAAACACCAAAAACCAGACACAAAATTTTCACTTATTTTACGTCAACATGAATAGCTTGTGTCCCTTTCTGATTATGATATGAATGTTTTGCCATTTTTGCCATGATGAAAATTCATTAAAATTCAATCTGTATCTGTGTCTGTATCGGAATAAGTAACAAGAGATGATGCAGTCGGCGTTGTATTAGAGCTTTCTTCGTTTCTGGCACTGGGCAGTCCCTTATTTTCGTCCTTGTCGGGATCGGACTCCTCCTCTTGGATATGGTTTCGTTTTTCAATTTTTGAATCGATCAATTGCTCCTTTTTTCGACGAAATTCTTCTAATTCAAGTTTATAATTTACCTGTTCAGACTCCTTCTTAGCACGTCTTTCAGCTTCCAATTTACCATAGTAGTACCTCGTGTCTTTATGCATTTTAAATGAGGAATTCTGTTTCTCCAACTTTTTTTTGCGTTCTCTGTACTTATATTGACGATTATTAAGTAGTTGTTGTTGTAAACTCTTTCTTTTACGAAATTTTTTCTTATCATTATCTGCGTTTTCATTGGTGCTAATATTTTCATTATTTTCTAGAAATTTGGAATCATTTTTGCCATTTCCCTTATTTTCATCATGATCAGTTAGATTTTCTTCCTTTTGCAATCCAGAAAAACTTTTATCAATCTGTATCTCTACCTCTGAATCATCTACAAATCTTGACATGCCTAAAACTTTGTGCCAGTTGATATTCGCTTATCTGTAAGTTGCTTTCCCATCTAAACTCAAAACATGTCATTTGAAAAGTGACAAAACATCTCGCGTCCACAAAAGACGTCTTTGTTTTTCATTAAACTGACACTATTTGACTTACTAAACTATACATTCCTTATTTATTAAAGTTGATTACTACTTATCTTTTTAAACATAGTTCATGGCTTATCGTGGTGGCCATAGTAACACTGATCGCTCCTATGGAGGCTCTCCTAACAATAGGGACAGTCAAAATTCCAACCAGCAACATCAACAATACACACATCCAAGATATGATCGCCAGCATTCAGATTATTCTAACGAGTACCAGGCATATCCTCCATCTTCCAGATATCAACATAACTATTATCAATATTATGATGGTTATAATGAGCAAAATGGTTACTATGCTCATCAACAACAGCAACAACAACAACACTACTCTCATCAGCATCATAAACATCTTCAGCAACAGCAACAACTTTCAGGAAACGATTATTATAAATATACATCATCAACATCGGTTCATAATGATCATCTCGCTGCCAAAACTTCACAGAATGCTTCAAAGTCTCCTACTCAACAATCACCAGCTTATTCTACCACAAATTCAACATCAGTTTCCTCTCGTGTGAATGAAAAACAACCTAGTTCAGCAGTTTCTAAGCCTATCGTTAAAACATATACATTAGGAAACAAATTACAAGGAAACTTTTTATCACAGTTATCGAAAAATTCAGAATTAAATGATTCTGGTGCTAAATCTTTTAAGGCAGTTCATATAAAAGATCAAGATAATCCCAAAAAGAGAGCAACAGTTGAATTTTTAACTGGTCTAACCAAAAAAGTTGAAGACCCTAGATTGACTAATCCAAATGGGTATTCAAAGTCACTTAATAAATCATTTTCTAAAACTGTTGGTAAATCTCATAAATTATATTTACCAAAATTTAAATTTGACAAATATTCAATTGGAGAAAAACCATCAAACGAAATAGTTATTTGGAATTTACATTCAAATACGAGTTCTTTAATTATCAAAAATAATTTTTCGGTTTATGGACCTATTCTTGAGATTACAATGGTTGATGATCCGCTAACTGCTGTACCGTTAGGGATGTGCTTGTTGAGTTTTGATGGCAAGGTTGAACAAGCGCATACTACTGCTTTGAAAGTAGTTGAAACCTGTAACAAAAAATTATTGATTCAAGGTAGATCTATTAGATGTGGATTAAATGTTAACAATAAATTATATGACGAAATTTATAATAAATCAATTAATGCTCGTAATGAAAAGAATAGAAAACAAAAATTAGATGAATTAAAGAAGGAAGAAAATTTAAAACTAGAAATTTTACGAAAAGAAAAAATAGCAAGAGAAGAAAGGTTGAGACTTTCAAAATTAAATAACACTCAACCGTCAGAATCTAAAACGAATGGGAATAGCTTGAATTCTAGTTCTGTTTCAGGTCCTAAACAACAGAATCAAAATGCAAAACTTTCAAATCATGATAAGCATATTCTTCCTTATTCTTCCTTTAATTTAAGTTATAAATTTCAAAAATATATTGCAAATCGTCCTTATATTTTCATAGCTGATAAATATGTTTCATCAATGCATGTTAGTTCTAATCAATTAACTCGCTTTTTACATAGATATAATATTTCAAGAATATTACAACAAAGAAGTGGATTTTACTTGGTTTTCAATAAATTAAACGATGCAATGAATTGTTTTGATAATGTTGATGAGACTAAATTTTTAAACTATACAATTTATATGACCCTATATGTACCAGATGATCAAATTGATGAGACAAGAGTAGGTAAATTAGGACATATTAAATCTGCACAAAAGCAGATTGTTAATGAATTAAATGCATATTTATTAAAGGATTTACGTGAAAAAGTTATTAGTGAAATGATTTTGGAGGTTTTAGGAACGGACGAAATGGTCAAACTTGCAGCTGATGCAAAGAAGAGAAAAGATGCAGAAGAATTAGCTTTAGCTGAAAAGCAAAAAGAATCTGCAAAAATTAATATCGAAGATACCGTTAGAGTTGTTAAAAGAATTGATTTAAATATATTTAAGAAAACAATCAAAAAACCATTTATCCCAATGAGTCATTCTTTAAATAAAGAAGCTAATGAAAGTGATGAAGATGAGGAGGAAAGTGCCAGTGAAGATGAACAAATGGAACCCGATGAAATAGCAACTCTGGAGTTGGAATCAAAACAACCACGTAAGCGTAAATCTGAAATAATTCTTAAGGCCACAAAGAAGAAGGCTAAAATTGCAGGAAAACCTATATCCGTGGGCACAAAGGAGGAAGAAGCTGCGGATGAAGATATTGTCAGTGAAAAACTAAATGAAACGGATGAAGAACTTCAATTTAACCAGTCTGCAATTACAACTCCTGAGTCTGAAAATAATTTCGAACTTTTAGGTAAAGGAAAGGACTTAAAAATTGATAATGTTTTCCAACCATCAACCAAACCACCTGGACCTGTTTTTGAAGATCACTTGGAAACATTTTGTCCAACATTAGATTTTCTTAAACGTTCAATCAAAACCGAAGAGGACTTTAAAATTTTACAAGATTTATGTAAGGATGTCAAAATTGAAAATCCAATCAAAGATATCGGATTCTGGGCTTGGGAACATTTAGAATCTACCAAAGAACACAGAAAACTAAAAGAAAATAAGGAAGACGAAATAGATGATGTTGAAACCTTTGATTTTGAAGATGAAGTTTTAAATAACAAACAATTGAAAAATTCTTCTGGATGTTTTAGAACCGAAGGATACCATAAAATCCAAGATAAGTTAAAAAGAGAATATTTACTACATAGAAGAAAATTAACTAACTTAAATCCTGTCAAAAATGAAGAAGATGATGAAGCTAATACAATGACACACAATAATATTCAAAGTTCAAGAGTTAATCGTGCGAATACACGTAGATTTGTTGCAGATATTTCTGCTCAAAAGCAAATTATTGGAGAAACAAATTTGTTAGATTTAAATCAACTAACTAAAAGGAAAAAGCCCGTTCAATTTGCAAGGAGTGCAATTCATAATTGGGGGTTATATGCATTAGAACCTATTAATGCTGGAGAAATGATTATAGAATATGTTGGTGAACGAATTAGGCAACAAGTTGCAGAACTTCGTGAAAAGAGTTATTTAAGATCAGGTATTGGTTCATCATATTTGTTCAGAGTTGATGAAAACACGGTTATCGATGCATCCAAAAAAGGAGGAATTGCACGTTTTATCAACCATTGTTGTGAGCCGTCATGCACTGCAAAAATCATTAAAGTTGGAGGTAAAAAACGTATCGTGATTTATGCACTCCGAGATGTGAAAAGAAACGAAGAACTTACTTATGATTACAAGTTTGAGCGGGAAACAAACGACGAAGAACGTATAGTATGTCTTTGTGGTGCTGCTGGTTGTAAAGGTTATCTTAACTGAGAATTTATAGGGTTTGTAAAATATATAACATGTCTAATGTATAATAGCTTATGAAGACGGAAAGAAGGAATTTAAAAAGAAATAAAAAAAAATTGAAAAGTGAGAAAAAATGAAAAAAGTCGACAAAGGCGCTCTGCTCTCCTTTGCAGTCTGCAGCGTCATCAACCATCATGTATCGACTCATGAACAGTACTCAAACGGACGCTGTTACGTTTTCTCTTCTTTTGATCTCTTTGCCAAGTTCATTAGAAAGTTTCACTTACCGTATCAAAATGTCTGAAATGATGGATTTTGATGATTATCCAAGGGTACGTTACTTCCGTGCAGTGAGGGCATTTTTCGGCTGGGATATTAAGGCAGGAATAAAGATAGCATTTTTATAATGTGTTTGAAGTTCTGTGAATATAAAATGTGCGTATGTCGGTGCATGGTTGGTAAGGTTTCGATGATTTGGATGATTCGATGCTTTTCGATGCTTTTGCTATTGTCGTTGCTCATGTTTGTTCTCAAAACTGAATGAATAAAGTAGATATGATGAAAAAAATAAGTAATCATTATTAAATTCACTATTATTATTATCATTACTATCTTTATTATTGAATGATGTCCTTTATTTTTTCTGTTGGTTCTGCTATTTTTTTTTACGATAATTTTGAAAACTAACATTTATTTTTGCTCTTTTTTTTTACTTCTATGTGCTTCATTAATATAGGATCGTTCAAGATCGCCTTCAAGAGAATATAGTGGTGGTGAGCACCGTCGTGAAAGATCACATTCTCCACGTCGTGATGGTGGCAATAGGAACTATCATTCAACTTACAGAAGTGCTCCAAGACGTGACTATTATCCAAGACAACAGCGTCCAACATATGCGCAAAGAGCATCAGAATATGAAATTAAGGCAAATAGAAAGTATGAAAATTCAATTTTTGTTGGAAATTTACCATATGATGTTCAATGGTATGAATTAAAGGATCATTTTGCTGCTGCTGGTCCAATCGTTAGAGCTGACATTGTTACCAACCATGGTAAACCGAGAGGTATGGGTACTGTTGAATATCAAACACGTGAAGTTGCTCAAAGAGCAATTAATATGTTTGATAGAACTGAATTTAAGGATCGTGAAATTTTTGTTAGAGAAGATTTACCACCTCCAGAAAAGAAAGAATCTTTTAGACCAGAAAGACATGATAGAGATAGATATCCAAGACAAGACAGGTTTTCCAGGGATAGATATGATAGAAATGATAGATATGACAGTTACAGTAGATACAGCGGTTACGGCAGACAAAATGATAGATATCAAAGGGATGTTTACACTCCGGGACCACCAAGAAGAGAACAGTTTAGAAGAGAACCATCTAAAGGTTACGAAGTCTTTGTCGGTAATATTCCATTCAATGTTAAGTGGCAAGATTTAAAAGATTTATTTAGGGAATGTGGTGAAATTGAAAGAGCGGATATTATTGAAAATTCTTATGGTAAATCGAGAGGAATGGGTACTGTCCATTTCTATGAACTATCAGATGCAGAAGCTGCGATTGACAAGTTCAATGGTTTTGATTGGTTTGGTAGAAGAATCGAAGTTAGAAAAAGTAAATTTCCTAGAGAAGGTGATGATTCTGCTTCAAATATTCAATCACGTTCTGCTGAAACTCCGCATATTAGAACTGATGGTTTATCCAAGAACACTGAATTCACCCTAGGTGTTTCAGGTGATGGACCACCTTCCGATACTCTTTTTGTTGCTAACTTACCATGGGAAACTGCAGAATCTGATCTTTTTGAGTTGTTTGGATCTGTCTCAACTGTTGTTAAAGCCGAATTACAGTACGGTCGTGGTGGTAGATCTGCAGGTAATGCGGTTGTTCAATTTGCAGATATGGATGATGCTCGTTCAGTTATTGAACAATTAAATGATTATGAGTATGGTAATAGACATTTAAGGATTAGTTTTGCAAAGCTTCCTTCTCCAGAACACTTAGCTGCATTGCAAGAAGAAATTAGCAATAGCAACCAAGCTGCTGAAGCTGCCGCAAATGCAGCTGTTGCAAATGTTGCAGAACATACAACAAATCTTAATGTAGGAATTCCAACTGAACCTGCTGGATTCTCTGCACCTCTTGAGCAAAGTTCTGAACAGCCAGTTGAAGTCATTGATGATGGTGATGAAATCATTGAAGAGTGATTACAATAAAAAAGAAACCTGTTAATTTTTATAGTTTTGCGTGTTTCCGCATTTAATTTATAATGTAAAATTATTATAAAAAAAATTTGTATACTTCATTATACTTTTAAAGGCTGGTACTGAAAAAAATTTACCAATCCATAAGTTTTAAATTTTCTTTTAAAATTAGCAAAAGGGATTATAAAGATCTATAAAATAATGATATTGTGGAAATATACATGGATAAGTATCAATGGAAAGGTTCCTAAATCTTAAATCGAAAAGCCTTTATATTTAGGGATATATTTGTAATAATAAGTTTCAAGGATTACGTTCTTGAATTGGAAGGATGTATAATCTCTTCACAATAATATTTCAGTTTGGTTTTAAGCAACACCTTAATGAAACTGACTTTACTACATCACCTTTTAAGGTCACTTGGATTTAATCATGCAGTATGATGATTGGCACGCTTTTTAAATGCTTTAAACCTAACAATATCTTTCTTTTTGCCTGAAAGCTTTTCGCCTGGTGTCTCTATATGGTCTAATATAAATTTTAAAAACCTTTCACCATATTCATGCGGTGGGATGGCGCTTATCGTCTCTCTCTTATGCCTTAGACTTCTAAAAAATGTTTCTAATTTCTTGAATGTACTATAGTTGGTCAGACAATCAATAATTCCAAAGTAATATACAATATCCATTACCTCACCCTCAGTTCCAACTGCACGAATGCCTCCATCCGTATCAAAAATGTTATTTTTATGAGCCCCAGGAACATCTTGGTGGACTATTGAAGAAAAACGTTTGTTTTCTTCAATTATTTCATCTTCTTCTCTTCGATTTAAACATCGAATTCCTAAAAGTAAAGAATAATCCATAATATTCAATCGTTTTAGGAGACTGACATCCTTTTTTAATTGGGCTTCCAATTCTTGTTTCTTATTTTTAGATAAAAATATTTGAGTTTTATTTTCAATAAAATCTAAGTCTTTCATACATGAACCCAAAAGCTTTTTCTTTTCTGACGTTTTTCTCCCATATGTTGAACCTTTTAAATCATATGAATCGTTTATGTTAACTGTTGGTGGTAAAAGATTATTCATAACCAAAACGTGAACTTTAATAGTACCTGTTCTTGTTGTCATTTTCAATCTGTGCAAACCATAAAATTGACATAATAAAGTATTTGGATTCTTCTTTACATAATTATAATAATCTTTTAAAATTCTTCTCAAATGTTTATGTTCAGAACGATGAATTGTTTTAATAATAAACTTTCTGTCATTCGAATAATAAAATGAAGATCCACTTTTTCCTGAAGATCCAACAGCTTTGACACCAATTTCATCGTTTAACGACATTAAATAATCTGCTTGATTCACATTAAACATACTACGCAATTCTCTGAAAACATCAGGAGCATAATCTTTAAACTTGAACTCATATTTCGTTGGTGGTGCTTGGGTATTACCTTCTCTATTAAAAATCAACTTTACTACTTGTTTGAAGTTATCATCTGAAATCTTATTTGGTACTTTAGAACACCTCGAAACTGAAAATCTTATTCCAGTGACTAAATCGTATACTATAGCATAATTTTCATGGTTTTCAAAAATTTCTTGACCCGGAATATTGTACAAGTCATCAGCTTTCATTTTTGATTTTATGCGTGAATTATTTATGAAAGTTGAGGTCTTGTAGGTACGATTACCCTTCAAATATTCCGCATCTGCGGACTTATGAGTAATTGAAAGATTCTTAAAATGATGATGATGTTGCGCATAATCGGTACCAGATGTTATAGCTAATTCTGTCCTTTGATAATTATCTGGAATTTTGATCGTACTTATACTTTGAAATGTTCTTCTATCAGCAGAGGTTCTGGTTCCGTTTGTAAATGATTTATGCCTTGATGAGAGAGCAATAAGAGACTTATCTGCATCTCCATTCGAAATTCTTGGATATGTATTGTTTTTTCTCTCAGCCGAGACTCGATCTAAGTTAAAAGAGCTTCTTTCCAATGTTGGTTCTGATTGTGGTATATTTACCACAAGCTCGTTATTTTTAATTCGAGGTGCCGGTGTAAGAGGATCAATAATTGAATGAGTTTCTATATCTTTTGTGGTTCCAGATAAGATACGATATGAGTGAGTCGAATTGGAACGTTTTCTAAAAAGCTTATCAGTGTCATTTAATGTTGGAAGATTTTCGGAAGAAGTGGTTTCTGTTGATATATCTTCTTGCATATGAACTAATGAATCGTCAAATGGTATACTAACTTTAAAATTATTATTATCCTCAGATAATTGATTATGAACAATATTGAGGCGATTAAGTCCTTCAGATCGTATAATTTTTACATTTGGATTTTCGGACTTATCTTGTATTAAGATACTATTCTGCGAAATAGTTACACAAGTTTGGCCTTTTTGTTGCTGTGTTGTCTGTAACTCTTGTGTGTTTCTATTTAAGTTTGTAATATTGTCTTCCATGCTTGTTATAGCAGTATGTGTACCATCCAGTGTTGATAATCCTTCTGAAGATGATTTCGAAGCCGTTGATAATAATTTTGGGTTGCTATGAATAGTTGTTAAACCCGGTTCCGACACTATAGAGCCGAATTTTCTTGCCAAATTTTCAGTCTCTATCATGTTGATGAGATAAATTGACTAATGAGTGGATATAAGTTGCTATGTTCGGAAATAAAAAATGAAGTAAAAACAGATTAACTAGTAACCAGTCGTCAATGGGTTTTTTTATTTTCAGTATAAATTTTCCTTCAAACTTATATAAGCTAGGTGATCTAAACAATAAAACTGTGTCTGTTGTGGGGTTTGGTTTTCTGTAGGGTCTTCATCCAGATCAACACTCACAATTCAATAAAACTTTTGGGTAGATACATATTGCCTTTTTTTTCCCCTTAGAGGATAAAGCGCAAACAATTTTGCAATCCGAATGATTCCAGCAAAGGTTAGTGGTGCACAGATTAATAAGGAATGACGACATGTTTCAGTTTATTTTTTCTGAGCAGTCATATTTTTTATAAGTTTAGAGATCAAGAGAATACTCTTTATCTCTTGCATCATTGCATAACATTTGAGAAAAGCCTGACAAACTTATTTGTCCATCGTTTGGACATTGGACAATACAGGATGTTTTATAGGCATATTTGGAAACATTATGATAGCATCATTACTAGATATAGATCTGTTTTATTGATAAAACGCGTTCTTTCTAATACACGATATATCAGAAAATCCATTCCACATAAATCGCAGGCTGAATTGATCATAACGGCAAATGAGTTAATGGATATTAAAATTGTGGATCCGAAGTCGAATGATAAAACAGATATCGAAGATACTGCTGTAGATTTGAAATCAAATAATGTATCCTCAAAAAAGTTGACAAAAACTAAAAGATCGAATAAATCTAATAAAGACCCCCAAATATTAGCGTCTATGCCGAGTTATGAAAATCAGGAAACTTTATCAAATGTAAGAAAAACAGATTTGGGCGTCACTGAAAGATCAACTACTGACACTCTAATTGATCGAGGATCAATAACCGATAATAACACATTTACAGACTTTTATCAAAATATTATTGATACTTATAAGACTTATTCAGAACTAAAAGACGGTGAATATATTGTTTTATTCCATGTAGGATCTTTTTACGAGTTATATTTTGAACAGGCTGATAAGTATTCGAACATGCTTGGATTAACATTAACCAAAAAATCATTAAAATCTGGACCTATCTCTTTTTCTGGCTTTCCTGATAAAATGTTAGAGAAATATATGGACATCATTTATAAGGCTGGTTTAAAAGCAGTTATTTGCAATCAGATCTTGGATCCTGTTACAAATACTCTTAGTAGACCTGTCGATAGGATTATGACACCTGGTACTATTGTAGATGAATCGTGCCGTGATTTTCATAGAAACAACTATTTAATGGCAATTTCATTTCCCGAAGACTTCAAATTAAACGTGGGGGTCAAAAATATTGGTGTCGCCTGGTGTGATGTTAATCTAGGTTTATTCTATGTTTCTGAAATAGAGTTAAGTCAACTTCTGTTGACAATTACAAGAATTAACCCTGCAGAAATATTAATATCAGATAAAGTGGATCTAGACAAAATTTTAAGTGGCACGATACTTCCAGAACTTGTCGATCTAAAATTATACTATATTACCCATTATCATCAAAGTTTGAAAAAAAAGCCTTTGGATGAATTTGTGTGGAGATTCTCTGACAACAAACGGTTGGTCTCTACGACTTTCGATAAATTATCCCAAAAAGAAAAAAATGCAAGTTCCTTTCTTCTCCATTATCTTGAAAAATGTTTACCAAATTATCGGACCAGTTTCCAATTACCAACAAGATCGATACCTAAAACATTAATGCAAATTGATGCCCGTGCTGCTCAAGATTTAGAATTGTTGGAAACTCTTCAGTCTCGTAAAAGAGTTGGAGCATTGTCTCATTTAATTGACAAAACCATTACTAGTCCAGGGGCAAGACTTTTAAACACTTGGCTACTTGCTCCATCTACTGATTTAAACAAAATCACAAAACGGCATGCGTTGCTGAATGTGTTTTTAAAAGATATTTATTTTTTGGATAGTTTGTCGCAACTTTTAAGAAAAACAGCAGACATCAATAGGATCATCCGGCGAATTGATAACACCAAAGCTGATGTTTATGAGTATCTAGAGTTGGCGATGACTATTGATATTCTTGATGAAATATACAGTTTGGCCCAACAATCTCAGAACACTCAAGCAATGAAGTTAATTGATCCAATTTTTGATGAATTTAATAACTCCAAGGAAGTACATCTTCTAGCAAAACAGATTCAACGTACTATCGATCCAAAAGTATCGTATTTAAAATCAACTAATAACAAACTGGACGGTGACTTTATAAGAGAATTTTGGGACATCAAAGAGACTGCATCAATATCGTTAAAGAAACTGAGAAATGAATATGATTTTTTCGTGGAAAATAGTAAGAAATTAAAAATACAACTACAACAGCAGTTTTTAGCTGAAGGTTACAGTGGTTCTCTTAGGTTAGTTAAGGATTTGAAAACCTATGCTTATGTAGTGGAGCTTAAATCCACTAGCAAAGTGATCCCAATCATGGTTCAAAACTTGAAGTTACAAGTTAAAGAAAAATCTAAATCTGTTACAAAATTAACTAATGAGAAATGGTCAGAGATTGGTGGTAAATTGGTTAAACTAGAATATGATATTCTAATAGAAGAGGAACGTATCATGAAGGAATTAAATACCAAAATTATGAACTTATATAAAGAATTAAGGAAGTTATCACCAATTATCGAAGTTTTGGACGTGATTCAGTCTTTTGCGAATTTGGCTCTGCAGTATAATTTATCCAGGCCGACGATGGATGAGTCAACCATCTTCAAAGTGAAAAATGGAAGGCATATTGTGGTCGAAGAGGGCTTGAAGAATAGAATTGATATGGTCAATTTTACTGTGAACAGTTGTGACATAAAATCATCAGAAGCATGGGTAATAACTGGGCCAAATATGGGTGGGAAGTCTACGTTTTTGAGACAAAATGCTTTAATTGCTATTCTTGCTCAGATTGGATCATATGTCCCAGCAGATGAGGCACATATTGGTATCGTTGATAAAATTTTTACAAGAGTTGGATCTTCAGACAATATTTTTAAGCATCAATCAACATTTATGGTTGAAATGAATGAAACGGCAGTTATTCTTAGGGAAGCTACCGAAAGATCATTAGTTATTGTTGATGAATTGGGAAGAGGAACTTCGACAAATGAAGGTGTCTCCATTGCTTATGCTACTTTATTCAGATTGCTTACGGTTAATAAATCAAAGATTTTATTTGCCACTCATTTTGGCGCTGAACTAATGAGATTAATTGAATCCTACCAGTCAATTGATGATTGTATCTCCTTTTACAAAACTTCACTGGCAAAAACTAATGATGATGAATCAAAATCAATTGATCAGAAAATTGTCTTTGATCATAAACTTACGAAGGGAATTAGTCTTCATTCGCATGCCTTGCAAATTGCGGAACTTGCAGGTTTTCCCAAAGATGTGTTAGAATTAGCAAGAGAAAATTTTGAAAAACTGAACAGTTAATCCCCTATGTATTTAATTAGTATTTGTTTAAAATTGAACGTTTCTAAAAAAGAAAATATGGGGTCAATGATATTACACAGTGCAACATCAAAACGCATTAAAATTGAAAAAAGATTTGGACGAGACCGGAGTCGAACCGATGACCTTTCGCTTGCAAGGCGAACGCGCTACCAACTACGCCACACGCCCAGTAGTTGCTTTTAACGCTGACCATGATTTATATAGCTTTTTAAGGGCAAGTGACTCGTGCACTTCAATAATAGGAAGCTCATTCAACTCTGATGTTCTATCTGCAAATGTAATAAATTTTTGCAACAGAATTGAAATTTTCAAAATTGTAATATTAATTTTTCCAAACAAATTAGTAGATTGTATGAATGCTGTTTACGTAATGTAGCTTGATACAGCTTCATAGCTCATTCCTAAACAACGAGGAAATTGAAATACTATTGCAGAAGTGAATTCTTCCAAAGAGACTTCGATTGTTCTATTAATATCCCGGATTACAGTAATTAATTTGGTTCTTTAAAAAGCCTTTTGCCAACCGGAGTTAGTTACATCACAGATCTTCTTACTATGGCAAAGTGAATATAAGCTAAACATAAAAACATTTCGGAGTCTTCTTGGTTCATTAAAGCGGAGCCGCATTGTAAAAAGATCCCTCCTAATACATATTGTGTAAACCAGGTATTTTTCAAAATCTGGTTCCTTTAAATAATGTGTTCGCAGATTTGCATTCCCATATTAGCCACTTATTGTCTAAGCGTAAGAGGAATGAATGTGTCATTTTTGGATCCCCAAATTTTGTGATTTAACCTGTGAGAAGTTTTAAAGTTTAATCTCCCATTTTGGCAACGGAGATGCTAACCCATTCATATCCTGTTCTTATTAGTTTCTTAATTCTAATTCTATTATATACTCAGATTAAATGTTTTGCTTCTCCTGCTATTTTTTTGGCTGTAAAAATCTCTAGAACTATTAAATTGAAACCCCTTGAAGTGTATGTCATTGTTTAAAATCAAATGATGTCATTTGCTTAATGAATTCTCTTCTCAAACTTTCTTACCGGCACAAAGATGGTATAATTACTATTTAATGAGAAATTTGGTTTTAACAGATGAAAAATAATTTTTCCTAGTGATTATTATTCCTTGATTTTTATTTACCTTATTTCATTTCTTTCATACATCTTTTAAAACACCATAATTATGATTGGATCATGGATGTTGCAAATTAAAGCCAACCAATAAAACTTGATCATCCAATTGCGAATCGATATTCAAATACTATATTGTAAACAGAAGCCTGTCTAGTCAAAAACAATTACCTTTGTCTTCTTTATGGATGATTGGCTATTGTCCTCTCAGTTCTAGTTCCCAAAAGAATGGTTTCTTTCACTTCTCGTTAAACGTTTATCGTGGCAACTATGAGTGTTGGCAGCTGTTGGTTTATGATATATGCCCATTATGGTGCTGCAACTATAAAGAAATATATTTGATAGGATCAACTATTTCAGCCTTATTTGCATTTATGAATTTAGGTTACCATGTTGACCACTGCTTAATATCTATAAAACACAATTGAATACAGTAATAAGGAAAGATCAAAAAAGAATATGCACGAGGTCAATGTTTTTAACTTAATTTCCTGAGCTCAATAAATTTGAGAAATAATTAAATGATTCGCAAGAGTTATTTAAGGATCACTCAGGAAGTGCTTTTACAAACCGTTAATTAGAGCTTGTATAAAATTTTGATTTTTCTGTTTGGTTACACATATATCGGATGAATGCTACTTATTTTTTAAGTCTAAAAAGGAAGAATTAGCAACCGAAGTTTCTATACATTAATATCCCGAAATGTTTGTACAAGTAGTCAGCCAGCAAATCTATATTTAATAGTACCTATAATTTGCAAGCCTAATGGAAATGTATGTTTCATTCTATTATTATAATTCAGATTACAAAAAAAGTAAAAGTGAAAGTTTTACCCATGCATGTACTTAGGATGCTTAAGCAGCGGGATCATATTCATCACTTTCTTCATATTTGTTGTTTTCATTGCCAACATTAGAGTTATTCTGAGCAGAGTTGAAATTTGACTGGTCCAAATTTGTTGCAGAGTTAAGCGCATTTTTGGAAATCGCTGCAGCCAATTGTGCAACTAATAACGCCGTATTTCCATTGGAATTGCCACCGCTGACAGGTAGCTGACCTGAAGCGGACTGTGGTAATGAATGCTGTTGGTAAGACTGTTGGTTGAATTGATGGTTATATGCAAAATTCTGCTGCCCATATGATTGGTGATTAAATTTTTGATTGTATCCACTATATTGGTGATTAAACTGTCCATTAAATTGTCCGCTGTATGGCTGATTTTGTTGATTTTGTTGATTTTGTTGATTATATTGGCCATATTGATTATATTGTTGTTGCTGTCCATATTGATGCTGGTTAGAAGATGGGTTTTGATAAAAGTTTGAATTTTGTTGTTGAGATAATCCTGAGGCTTTTTGCACCATACTCATGAAGTTTTGCATCATAACCATAGGATCCATAGCTTGCTGTTGATGTTGCAGCTGCGACTGTTGATGTTGTTGTTGTTGTTGTTGTTGTTGTTGTTTTTGGCTCAATGTTATGTCAGAAGCGAACGTTGCAGGCTTTGTTTTGGAGGGTAAAGAAGTCAAGCGTGCCTTTACAGAAATGGGTACTTCCCCAGACTGTCTTACTTTAAAATCGTCTTTTTTTGCCCTTTTGAATTGACCCTGAGAATTATTGTTATTGACGTTTGTAACGAGATTGGTAGCTTCCATACCATCTATTGTATCTACAGTTTCAGCAACAGGACCCATATTGGTTTGTTTCTTCTTCCTTTTCTTGTTCTTTTTTGCAACGGCCTCTTTTTCATCATCTGAAAATTCTTGTTCATCTTCAGGAATTTCTTCATCATTGCAATTACTTGCATCAGTACCTTTAATATTCTTTATTTGTTGTGTCAAAAGAAATTCTGCGCTTGGAACGACGTAAAATATTTTATCACCTTTTCTGCCTTTGAATTTATCAGCATCTTCTTGAGAGTTAAATTTGACAGTATAAACAGGCGTTTGTAATCTGCCAAAAACTTCATACATTAGCCCTAGTGGAGTACGATCCTCAAAGCAAAAAATAGTACCTTCTTTTAGAACCTTTTCTTCAGCACTTTGAGAACCTTTAATCATTACATTTTTTTCAACTATTCCACTTATATTTCCAATATATTGAATATTTGTCTCTTCGGTTATCAAGTAATTCTCTGGAAGTGAAGGCACTTTAAAATCCAATATTTCATTTTTAGATATAATTGGTTCATCGCTGTCATTTTCATTTATTTCATCATCATCATCTTCAGCGTTTCTAACCTTAGATTGCAAATCTTCGACGTCCTCATCATCAGAGTTAGAATCAGAATCAGAGCTAGAACCAGAGCTAGAATCCGAATCCGAATCCGAATCTGAATTAGAACTGGCTGAATCATCTTCACCAGAGTCTTCATCAGATGAATACTTAACTACTTGATCAAGGTTAAAAATTTCAGACTCATTATTTTCATTATCAACATTTTCATGTTTTTCTCCATCAATTTCTTGATTTTGTATGTTTGCTACTTGAACTTCTGAATTAACATCATTTTTATCTGCTGCAAGATCTTGTGTATCAACTATATGTTCCTGCCTCGGTGCATCCATTGCTAAATCTTGATTTTCTGCCTTAAGCTAACTGTTATTAAAAAAATGAAAAACGAAAACAGCAAAAATCAAGAACGTATCAAAACTGAAAAATTATGCAAACAAAAAAAAAAAATCTAAACAATCCTGCAATACGGAGAAAACACAGAATGTTTTTTATTTTCGGCAGCGCTTTTCCCTTGAAGTGTTTCCGTTTAAGTTTCATCACACAAAGCAGTTTAAGATGTCCTCACGGATACTAAATAATAGTCAGAGTTTAACTGAAACAAGCCACTAAAACACTAAGCCATCAGTAATATGAGAAGTGATTTTGCACTGGGATCATTGGATTCCATTGGTGCTTCTAAGTCACTTGAAAGTCTCACATTTTTGAGTTCTACTTCTGAAACAGCTATATTATTAGACGCCGAGTCAAAAACGGTTACATCAACAAAAAGTGTTGAATTAATAAATTTGAATACAGGGAATAAAGAAGAATTTGTTTTAAAAATCCCGTTTATATATGATAGAATTATATTGCAGTTTAAAAATTCTTTTGATTTGCAATCTCTGAAATGTGTGTTGAAATCGGCAAAGGCATCATCAAGTTTCTCAATAAATGCCTCTGAAATAAAATTACCTTTGGATAATAATTATACGGGATTAGTTAAGCTTTCAATTTTAAGTCATGATAAAGAAATCAGTCGTTTTAATTTTTACAGAGAATTATTAGAATTTTCATCTTCTAAAGTTGCCGACACAAGAGACAGCAAAACTCTGTACTCTTCTCAAAATGGAGATTCAAAATTTAGTTTACCTGAAAATCCGTTTCCGATTCCAATGGCAGATGGCCCGTTATTTCGTGAAACTGTAAATTATTATGAACAACTTGCACCTCTAGTTTTGAAAAAATTACAAAATACGATGGAGAAAATGAATAATTTAGATCAAAATTTAAAAGGCTTAGAAATCTCAAAATTACAAATGCTTGAGACTTTGAAAGATTTTAGGAAGGGCTTTTTGCCTTCTCTTTCTAAAAATGATTTAGTTTATTCAAAATTTGAGATACTTGAAACAAAGCCATCAATGGAACATGATTTAACTTATCAATTTTTATGTGCCTTAAGAAAATCAACAACAGGAACTAAAATTGACTTCACTGTATTTAAATCACTTCAAAATTTTAGCTCAATTAAGAAGAATTTTGAAGAAGAAAGTAAAAAGTTTTATGATTGGCTATCTAAATTAATGAGTTCTGGTAAATCTAAGGATGAAAAATTATTGAATAAAATGAAAAATTTTGAAGTGGTGCAAATGGAATATTTCAATTATTTATATGATTCTGTGACACCTATGTTGTTAGCATTAGTTCATCCGGCATCCAAACCAAATAAAGAATATTGGAGAAATAGACCACTTAGAGAACAAGCGATCAGAAAAATAAAAGATTGTAATAAATTTGATGAATTTTCAAAGTTGATGCAAAAGTACTCAAAGGCTACCGTTGCTGAATCAACATTACTTTTAATTGATCCTAACTCTTTATATAATATTGATGCAAGTAGCTCACCTCTGAAAACAGGTCTTTTATTTGTTTACGGTGGCCAAGGGAAATCGGGATGGCATAAGCAATGGCTTGTATTATGTAATGGAAAACTTTATGAATATATGGATTGGAGAAAGGGTGCTGAATTGAGGAATACACCACTTGATATTTCATTATGTAACATTAAATTATTAGATGCTAATGAACATAAAAACAATATTGATATTGGTTCTAGAAAAAACTGTTTTCGTGTGATCAACTCTCAAGGGATTGAACATGTTTTCCAAGCTTTTACACAAGAAGATGCCAATGACTGGGTCAAAGCATTAGTTGAATCCGGCCAAAAAATGACATTTAATAGATCTTCTACTCAAAAATCAAACATAATAACAGGAAGTGATTTGAGAAATAATCATAATAGACGAAATAATGAAAATATGGATATGCTGAATGCAATTTCTAGAGAAAATACGATTAAAGTAGCAAAACCAAGAGTACGTCGTGTATCATCAGTTTCACTTTCCTTACTTCATATTGTTCAACGTATTGATCCATCAAACTGTACATGTGCCGATTGTGGATCAACTGATCAAGTTGAATGGATTTCAATTAATCTTTTAGTCGTGTTTTGTATACAATGTTCGTCTGCACATAGAGCCTTAGGTACTTCCGTGTCTAAAGTTAGGAGTTTGATGCTTGATAGCTTTGTAGGAGAACATCGTGTTTTAGTACGTCACATTAATAATGCATTTGTTAATTCCATTTATGAAGCTAACGTCCCAATCAATCACAAACCTACTGCAACTTCCAATCATGAGACAAGATTGGAATTCATTACTGAAAAATATTTGAAAAAATCATATATTGATGATAGAATAAAGCTAAATGCTTCAAAAGCATTACTCGAGGGAGTAAAGAACGACAATGTTCAAAAAGTTTTAGAGGCAATTGCAGGTGGGGCTAATGTCAATAAGAAATTCATTCAAAATAATAACACAACGGGGTCTTCAGCTGCCAGTATATTATCCAAAAAAAGTGATTCTGATAGCCCAAGTGAGATTACCTTTTTAGAGTATGCGCTTTTACACCCGAGTATTCTAGATGATCGGGAAGTTTTTGATATTGCAGAATTACTTGTATTGAACGGGTGTGATGCAGGAACTCAAGTTAGAGCTGGAACACTTCTTAATGAAAAAGCGAAGAAGTGGTGGCAATCCAGAATAGATAAAATAAACGGTAATTGCTTAAATCAACCTAAGAAATCAAACCAGATCTTAACTCAAAATAATATAAATCAATTGAAACAGCCGAGTATTAACACAAATTTACCAAGAACTAGCATTTCAGGTAACAGACCTTCTTTATCTTTGACAGCGGCTCACAGAAAATTGAGTCCTAGCTCTAAGTCTAGGCTAAAAAGTCCTAAGGAAGGCTTCAACTTGTTCAAAAAAAAAATCAAAAATTTAGAATAATCGGATTTTCACCAAACTATAATTATTACTTTGGTTTTAAAGTTTTTGCAATTACAATTTCATACAACACAACACATAATTTAATTTTTAATATTTAATTTTCTGATTTTATAATAGTATCCATTTAATATTTAATCTCATAATAAACTCATGATAAATTCATGACTCTCAAAAATTTTGTTATTCGTTATCGTCGATCCTCGCTCCTTTAAGTTTAAGATCAATAATTGAAAATTAACAACATGGATATTCCGTTATCGACGTCATTCACAGTTTTTTTTTGAAGCTATTAGATAATGAAAGCACAAGTATGCGTACGATACTGATTGGTGTTACAGGAGCATCAAGTTCAGGCAAATCTACGCTGGCATATTTGTTAAAATCAGTTTTACCAAACACAGAAATTATACACGAAGATGATTTTTTCAAGTTAGAAAAGGATGTTCCTTTTGATCCAGCTAGAAATGATAGAGATTGGGATTGTCCTGATGCAATAGATATGGATTCAATGAGGGAGACATTGTTAGTGTTGAAAGATCCAAAAAATTTTAGACCCAGCTCGAATGCTAAGGTAAAGTTGGGTTTGAATGGGGACTACGATTATTCAATAATCAGCACAGAACCAATACATAAAGACGTAAATTTTAACAATGATACTGAAACTTTAGAGAACCTACAAAAAAATATTCAAAAAGTAACTAAAAAGTATGAAAATGGGGAAGAATTTAGAATATATTTATTAGATGGATTTTTACTTCTTCATGATCTTGATTTAGTCAAACTGTTTGATTTGTCAATATTTTTCAAGACTTCATATCAAACCTTAAAGTCTCGAAGAGAGAAGAGACTTTATACCGTTGAGGGAAATATTTGGGTAGATCCTCCTGGATATTTTGACTTATTTGTTTGGCCTGCATATTATAAGTATCATAAAGATTTATTTGTCAAAGGTGACGATGAGCCTTATATAAAATCAACTGGAGGCCAGTTACTACCAAAATTTAAGGAGAAATTTAATGTTTTTGAATTTGATAACAATGATAACTCTGAAGGTAACGTTTTACTAGAAAATGTATTAGATATTATTATACAGCAGCTCTTTTCGTAGAGATTATAGACTTTATTTTGCGTATTCTTGTTTTATTTTATCCATCCTTATCTGTAATGATAAACAATGATGCTTTTTTTCTATATTTACATAAACGAAGTTTTTTTACAAAATTTAGCTTTATTTATATTTCTCATTTTTTGGACTTTTTACCTCTTGAAGATTTACTCTTTTCCTTAGCAACAGCTTTCATTTCACTATTATAAATGTCGGTGGCAGTTTCAGTTGTCTTTCTTTTAGTTCCCTTTTTTAAACTAATGGTACCATTGTTTTTGATTGCCCTATCAATAGCCTTTTTATCCGATTTCCAATCAGAAACATCTGTAATCTTGTATTTATCCAAATTCAAGTTATTAATCAACTCCTTTTGTTTTTCTTTACGTTCTCTTATTGCTTCTAAAGCTTCGGTACCGGCTGCTTCAAGATCTGCTTCTAATTCTCTTTCCATTTCTTCAACATCATTAATGGTCTCGATTACTTCACCATTCATTTCTCTTAATTCATTATCAACTAACTCAGGCATTTCTTCAGCAATAGAATCTTGAACTAAAGAACGGAAGTATTGTGATACTTTACGAATGATTTTAGAAAACATTGCAAGTGATTGGTTAGTTTCAATGTTTAATTCTTTGGATATGTTGTCTAATTCCTTATGTTGTAAACCAATCGCTAGTAAAATAGCACTTTGCACGTGTGAAAGAGCCACTTCATCCCTTATTTGGTCATTAAAGTATTGTGATGCTATATACGGTAATAAATCAAGAATAACATGATAGTCAATTAAATTATTTGCGTACGATTCCAAACGTTTTAAATCAAAAGGACTTAAAACTTTATCCAATTCAGATTTATTAAAAATAAAATTTCTTGCACCATCAACTCTTGAAGATTCCAAGACACTTAAAGCTTGAACTGAAGAAAAGTTAGAAAAACTATAACTTAATAAATTGATAAACCTTTTGTGGAAATCTTTTGCAAATGATTTTAACCATCCATCATCACGATTTTCTAATGTTTTCAACATGACACAAGTATGTTCACCAGTCAAATCGTTAGTGGTTTGTCTTAGATAAACAGGAGTAAAGCCACTTTGACGCCAAAACTTATGTAAATTTTGAGTTAAACCATAAGAAACACCTAAATAATGTAAATAATATGGACTTTTATGAGCTAAATTAACAAATAAAGCAGGTAATTTATCTTCTTTACGTGGTTTAATTTCATCACTTAATGAGACAGAAGAATTTTCTAATTCTGCATCAGTTAAACGGTTTATTGAGAATTTATCTTCTGATAAAGTATTTGAATTTTCTTCAAGAGAAGCAAATTTTCCTTCAAAATAATCAGTTAATAATTCGAGTGCTCTAGAGCCATAACCCATTTTGGTATAATCTGGATGAGTAGCAATACGGACAACTCTTGCACCTGATAAACTTGCAAAATCATCATCTTGAAATTGTTGAGAGACTAACCATGGAATTAAATCACCACCTGCACGAACACCACGACTTAAACTACTACGGATACTATCCTTTGAAATTTCTCCTTCTAATGCAATTTGAATGACACATAAAGGTGTTGGAATTGATGCATCTTTACCAACATCAGGACCAAAAAGTGCATATAATTGATGAGCTGGAGCATCTGACATTAATTGTAAATCATTCGGAGAATTCTTATAATGAGATGAGACAAAAAGTGCCATCATACGTTGAAGGAAAGCTTCAGAAACTGGGTCATAAGAGAAAAGAGTATCACGATTAATATAGAATAATGAACATTCAGATGGATGTGGACATCCACGAGTTGCATATTTAGTATGTTTTGGAAGTTTTGCATCCAAACATAGTAATTTATTTAACCAAGATTCGACTGGATCACCTGGTGCATATCTTATTGGTTCATCTAATGCGACTTCAATTAAAGAACGTGAAAAAACATGAATAGAATCTAAATCTTTGTTTGAAGTAGAATCATTTCTAGAAATAACTTGAGTTTGAGTATTATCTTTAATAATATTCTTTGATTGATCTCTTAATTGTTGAATTAATTTTAAAGAAAGCGAACGACCAGTACCTTCATAACCATTAATTGTAGAAGCCATAAAAACGAGGTAAGGACCTAATAATTTTTTAACTAAAGGTAAAGGAATTGCAGCAGCTTCATCAATAATTAAAAGTTCAGCTTGACCTAAAACTTGATTATCTGTTGGAGAGATATATTGAATAGTTTGTCTATGACCTGCACGTTTAATATCGACTCTAACAATTGCTTTATTAAATGAAGGATTTGTTGATTGAATGATATCATAATCATGATGCTCTACATAACCCATTGCATCAAAACCTTTAAAAATAAATTCAAATAAAGTTTTCAAATTTTCAGGTGATGGTGAAGTAACAAAAATATTTGAATAATCTTGAGCAACTGCAGCTGCAATAGCAATACCTAAAGATGCAGATTTACCTCTACCTCTACCAGCAGTTAAAGCAACAGTTGAATTTAAAGTTTTTTCAGCAATTGCATCAATAAAGCGTAATATTGCCTCAGCTTGATTAACAGTTTTAGCCAATGAAACTAAAGAACCAGCTGGTTGAGTATCTGCCAAACTTTCTTTTAAGTCAATTAACTCTTGTTCCTTTGGAGCAATTTCATCATCATCTTTTGGAGGTAAACGTTTAACATGTCTTGCACCAGAAATTGGTAAAACATTTAATTGATCATCAACAACCAAACAATTTTTATTATCAGCAAGAGATAATAAGAAACGTTCGTTAAAACGAGAAACAACATCATTATGAGCTTCTGTTCTATATCTTGAATGTACATCCATTGTCATTGTATATAATTGTTTAAGAGATTTCATTGATTTAAGTAACATAATAACTAAACCACCACCTTCAACTGTTTCAATTGTACGAGCCATTAAATTTGGTGTTAAACCTTCAAAATCTTGTAAGACAAGTGTACCATATGTATTACCTAAAATGTTTTCAGTTTCTTTATAATAAACATATCTAATTTGATTATTTGAAAGGAAAGCTTCAAATGGATCTAAATCATTAGCTTCTCTTGTACCACGTTTAATATCTTTTTTAATTTTTTTTTCCCTATTTAATCTATTTGATGTGAAACCTAAAAGTTTCTTTTTATAAGCCCATAAAATAGATTTATTCATTTTTAAATTAGCATTCATCATTAAATAATGAAGATTTGGAATTTGATTTCTGGATTTATCACCTACTAAAATAATAAAAGATCTCTCCCTACTTTCAACACCATTACGGATTAGAGAAGGGATACGAGAATCAAGAACCTTCCTCTTGGTAGTATTATTGATATTCGACGCCATGAATTTATGTTGTGAACAAGACAATCTATCTATTTATCAAATACTTATTTAAATTTAAAAGTAAATGAAGAATTTAAAATTTTTCAAATATACATATATGGTATTCAGTAAATAAATATTTTTTTTTATCTGGAAAAAAAAAAAAAGTTTAAAATAAAGAAAAAAGAGAAAAGCAAACAGAAGCGACGCGTCGATATTAATGTAAATTCAGTTTCAGATGGCGTTTTCTTTTTCTATTAATATTATTCAAATACAGTAAATAAATTGGTTTGTTTGCAGTAGTGTTATGATCATGTCAAACTTCAAATATTCGTTTCGTTTTACAAAAGGTTTCAAAACACTTTTTCTTAAAAGATTATATACTATCCAGTTATCCGCAGACATTTGTCTACTGGTGCTGCAGTATATATCATCATTCAAATATATTAGCAACTAATATTATCAAATTCATTTTTGCCTTTTCAATCTAAAGATGTCATACAAGAAAGATCTAAAAAGTGAGTTTTCTTCTATTCCAATTGTTGTTTCATCTGAGGGATCTGTTAATGGTAAGAGATTGAATCACTCAAGCAGTAGTTCCAGCATTGTTTCTAACTCCAGCAGTTCTCATTCTTTAAATATGAAAAAGACGGGATCAAGAAATAGATCTTCTCATTCAAATTCACATTCACATTCAAAACGGAATGTTCAATCTTACAATAATACTAATAGCAGACATCAACTTATTGATGATTCTCCTGATATTCTATCGATAATTAAATCATCAAGAAAGGGTATGGATATTAGTCATTTATTAACTTATAATTATAGTCCTGATGATGACTTTGACAATCAAAATTTCTCTCCACCACCTTCATTGGCTAATAATAATAATAAAAATAAAAATAGATCACGTAATAAAAATAATAAAAAGAAATCATCATTTACAAATATTACACTATCAGGTCTAAGTTATATTAATGCTAATTATAAATTTATCTTGAATTACGATGGAGATTATAAATCACAATTATTAGATCCTAACTTACCATTAGATGTTAATGATATTATTCGTGTTATCGTTAAACAACATGATTATCATTGTCCAATTTGTTTAGGTGATGAATTCATTGCACCAAGAATGACTAAATGTGGGCATATATTTTGTTATCCTTGTCTGTTAAATATGTTTGATAATGCTAGAGAGGATAAATCTAAGACTAATCTTGGTAATTTGCATAATCCTACAATTTATTGTCCTTTATGTTCAGAAGTCATCAAGGAAAAATTTACTCAATTACCGGTTTTAATTGAACAAGTTAAAGAAAATGAATCAAAATTAAATATTAAAACTTATTCATCACTCTCTTTAATGCATAGATCTAATTCTAAAATTTATTCACAGAAGGTTTCTAATTTTTACTCATTGAAAGATTTAAAGGCAAATATTCCATGGATTGCTCATGGTTCTACACCTTTGAATTATATGCAATATTCTCCATATATTTCAAATTCAAGATTAATGATGTGTGATTTAGATTTTATTATTTCTTGTTATCAAAAAGAAATAGATGATTTAATGACTCAAAAATTATTAGACTCTGAAATTTATGGAGATTCTGGTAAATATTATGATTTAGCAATTAAAAATATAAACAATCAAATAAGTTTAGTTCATAATTCAATTAATAGTTCTTCGAAAATTGTTAAGGGACCTCCCTTACTTGATGAATCATCATTATACAATCAAATGAACGATTTATCTTTAACAAAAGAAAATATTTCATTGCCAGCTTATAAAGATGGATATTATTATTATCAATGTGATATTAATTCTAGAATTCATTATTTTCTTTCACCATTAGATGTACATGTGATTAACGAACTATTTAAAATACCGGAACCTCAATCTAAAAATATGGAACTTGAAAAATTAGATGAAGTTGAGAATCCAGCATATAGATTACCATTATCATTAAATGTTTTTATTGAAAGTATTAATTTTGATGAAGGTAAAGTTACACCAGAATTAGTTACAAGATTCCCATTTTTGGGTAATTTACCATATGGTGCAGAACTTGGATTTTTAGAAATTGATTGGTCTAAATTTGATAGTTCGTTTATTCCATTTGATCCAAACACACCTGATGATGATGAAAGAGATATAAAATTTAATAATAAATATCCTGTTCAATTATCACAGCAAATTAAAAAAAGTTTACGAAATAGAAGTCGTAATATTAAGAATAAAAGAGCAAATGAAGAGAATGCACGTATTCGTGGTGAACTGAGGAGGGAAAAGGAAACATTAGAAATTTTTTCAAATGACAGGAACTTGAATAGTAATAATACTGATGATGAAGATGAAATCATAAACGCATTAAATTCCAATAGATGGGATAAAAATAAATTTGTTCATATTGATTCAATTGATAATATACCTGTTTTGAAAGGTGTTTCAAATAGTTTTAGCGTTTTAGCCAGTGTGACTGATGACAGTAACAATTCAGATGGTAACCCCAAAAATGCTGATGGCAGCATTCATTTAAATCCTCCTCCTATGACTACAAAAACTTCTGTTTGGGGTACTCGTGTTCCCGTTGTTATAGATCCAGAAGCGGAAGCTTTACACGAAGAAGAGACACGCCAATTTGATGAAATGATTCGTAAGGCTAAAGATCAAGCATTGGAATCCAATTCTGGTAAGGGTAAAAAGGGTAAAAAAGGTAAACGAGTGAAAATGGTCCCATTACCACTGTAATTTTTATTTTTACGATTTGTTTTTTTTTCTTTTCGAAACGTTTATTTATTCAATTTAAATTTACATAGCATACAGTAGATAAAATAGAAGATTATGTAGAGAAAAACAACTAATAGAGAATGATAAAATGGGCAGGTGTTTAATTTTTAATGTATATGTGTAAAATATCCAATATCCAATATATAGACGGTTTTTATTTTATTATGAATTAGAGCGTACTGGTTGAAACTTTTTGACATTTGATAGTATGAAGAACAAGTCTGACTATTTTCAAGCAGGACTACTGTTGTAATATTTCCTTTTCTTTCAATCTTTAAATAAGTTCCAATGCTAGTTAAGCTATTAAAATTTGGAAGTAGATCAGCTAATGGATTTCAACAATCTCCTTTCATTTTGTTAAATAAAAGATTATTTTCAGATGATGTAAAAAGACCGAAGAAACTTACAAAGAACAATCATAAGAAGCAAAATAATCAATTTAAACAGAAAAAAGGTTCGAATAATGAATCAGGAAAAATGAAAAATGAATTAACATATGAGGAAGAGACAGATTTATATGTTTTAAGAGAATTAAAGAATTCAATGATTGAGTTTCAAAATAAAAATCAAAGTGTTTCTAAAATTGTATCTCAATTTCAGGATGTTTTATCATTATATGAGTTAAAGATTATAAAGGCACCATTACCACATCTTGACGAGTTTTATGAAGAAGCTATACATCTACGCAAACAACATGGAACGCTGTTATTTGATATATTAATTGATTACAAAATTTCAGAAGTTGAATCAAAGGAAGTTCAACTAGTGATAACAGACGTTAATAAAACTCATGAAGTTTTATATTTATTAGGAGATTTTACACAAGAAAATGGGTTTTTGTTTAATTTTTCTATGGTTATCGATACTATAAAATTGGAGAGAACTGCAATTGAATTTAGAGATCAAATATGTTCCGGAAATAATACTTTATTTAAACAATTGAATAATTATTATCAAAAGGAATTGCATGTAGATGATTCAAGAGTGTTAGATTTTTTGACATTTAATTCATCAGCTGAGAACGAGTCCACTTTGCTTCCTGAAATGGACGGACGGTTGTTAATCGATAGTTTATTAAACTATATGGTCATAGATAGCCTAGGTATTAAACGTGGAGATCAAGATGGAACCAAGTTGTGTGCTATCTTGTGGATGCTAGGAAGGTATTGTGAGAATACTTTACATGGAATGTGGTTGACAGGTCTCCAAAACTTTATAAGAGGGAAAAAATAAGGTAGTTAGAAACTAGAAACTAGAAACTAGAAACTAGTAACTAGAAATTAGGAAATAGTAACCTTGCATGTAGAGTATATAACGTATAATGCACCAAAAGTAGGAGAGCAATCAAATTTTGAAGTACTATGAAATCATACGGCTGTCATCAATTTTGCTGGGTCCACTTCTTTTTCTGAGAATATATATATTCCCATCTCCCATACGTGTTTTATTCAGTTTTTCTTTCCTTAGCAATTGTTCTTTGAAAACCAATGCCTCAAACCAGAAAATTGAAACGCAAGGGAAGTACAATAAAGGGGGATTCGAAGGAAAAAGCTCCTGTTAAAACAGGATCGGATGGAGTCTACACCCTCCATCAAGGTCCACTTCGTCCATATGTACACATTAATGAAGGACAACTGTATAAATGGTTGATCATGTCATCTAGTGAAATTATTCAATTGATTCTTACAACTTCTATTGCAATATTTTTAAGATCTGTACAAAATGATAAACCAAATGCAATGCTTTTACAGGAAACTAAAATGGTTTCCATTATCAATGGATATTTAACAGGTGAATTGTTTGTTGATTATAACCCGCCATTACCTGGTTTAATTTTAACATCAATTGCACGTCTTTTCGGCTATACTAAAGCTAATATTGACAGTATATCTGTTGGTGGTGCATTTGAATTTTTGCCATATCAAAAACTCAGAGCATTTAATGCTATCCTTAATGGTTTAACATCTTTATTCGTTTACAGAACTTTAAGATTTACTGGTGTTGCTCATTTAATTGCACTTTTTGGTACATTTTTATTTACCCTTGAAAACTCATTTATTACTCAAAGTAGATTTATCCTTCCTGATTCAATTTACATTTTTTTCCTTGCACTATTTTTATCTCAACATAAATCTGTCGCTTTAAGAACGAGAATGTCATTATCTTGGTTGATTAATGTTTTAATTGCCTCAATTGCATTGGGTTTAGCAATTAGCTCACATTGGTCCGGTATTTTTTTATTTTTTTATGCTTTAACTTCGTTAACACTCAGATCATGGTCATTGTCTGGTGATTTAGATATTCCACATAATAGTTTACGCTTTTCATTTATTATCAAATATATTTCTTATATTATTGTTTCAATAATAATTTATTTAACATTATATAAAGTTCATTTTGATGCTTTAACAAAAAGAGGAATTGATTATAATTATTTATCACCAGAATTCCAATATTCGTTAGATGGCAATCATTTAGAAGATACTATTCTAAATATAGGTTATGGCTCAACAGTTATGATTCGTCATTATGATAGTGGTAAATATTTACATTCTCATAATGACAATTACAGATCATCAGGTCATCAACAAATTACACTGTTAGATACCTTTGATGATTCAAGTAATTTTTTTGAAGTTTTGCCAGTTATGGGTAATTCTAAAAAAATTATTGCAAACTCAGGTCCAATCAAATCACCATTCCGTGTTAAATTAAAGCACACAGCAACTGACTCATCCCTTGTGATTGATCCAGCTCATAAACCTCCATTATCTGAACAAGAATATAATTTTCAAGTTACAACTGATAAAAACTTTCCCGAGGAAGATGATAAAAAGAGTAGACATACATTCCAATTGAAAATTTCAAATAAATATAGTAAAACTGATCATTCCAAAAGATTTATTGATACTGTTAATTCCGTTTTCCAAATTTATAATGAAAAAAATGGTTGTTATTTATTAGGTACTCCATTGGTGTTAGATGAAGGTTTTTCAAGTGGACAAAATGAAGTTATCTGTATTAAAGAACCAAGCTATGAAGCATCGTTATGGTATTTTGATTGGAATAAGAATCCAAATTTTCCTGAAAATAAGAAAACTGTCAGTTTCCCTGAATTTACTTTTTGGGATAAATTATTCGAAATTTCCTTATTAAATTTTAGAAAATTATTCATTGGTAATATGGGATATGATACTGGATTTGGTACAACAGTTTCTGATTGGATTTTACTTCGTAAAGGTTTTACACATTGGATTGATCAAAAAAGTCATAAAAATATTTACTTACTTGGAAATTATATTACTTATCATTTAGTTTTCATTGCAGTTTGTTTTTACGCTTTATTTAAAGCTTGCCAAATTTTAACTTCCAATCCATTTAAAACAAGAACATCAATTCCACTTTCATATAACTATGCTTACCAAACCTTTGACTATATTTTAGGCTATGGTTTGATTTTAGCATTAATGTTATTGGTTAAGATTGAGTTACATTTATTTGAATATCTACCAGCATTATTCATCGGAATTTTGATGATTTCACAATTATTCCAATTCGGTTTTGATTTATTTCCAAAGTTAACTAGTATCATTTTAATTGTTGTTACTGTTCTTGTATTACTTGCTTATCAAAAATATTCTCCACTAATCTATGGCTTAGATTGGACACAAGAACAATGTTTAAAAATGATGGTATCTCCAGGTTGGGATCGTGCCTTATGTAGCACATATCATAAGGCATAATTTTTTTAAAAAAAAATAAGTATCCCCGTTTTTAGATAACAAACTTAATTTACCAGTGTTATAATTTTATACTTAAAAAATCCCTAATATTTTATCTATCTTAAATATTTTTTCTTAATTTCTTCACACTAACATCACGTAAAAGCAGATCTATTTAGGACTTCAGGTAGTCAATCAATAGAGAGTACTCTGTGGGATCTTAGTTTGCTAAAACATCTTTGCTTTCTCCAAAAAAAAAAAAAAATTAGCAAAGGAACAAATACAATAAAACGATAAAGGAGTAATAGCAAGATAGGATAATATTTTGTAACTATGTTATCACCTTCATTATCACCAAATAAGAAACCCCACTCAAAAGGTTTTTTCCCATATAATAAACATGATAATAACCCTTTTAAAAATACATATAAAAATGCAATTAATGGATTACTTAAAAACCCTAGTAAAATAGGAAAACCACTAAATAATGCTTATGAATTCGGAATTAGCTTGAATAATAACAATTGTAGAAATGTAGAGATTAACAATTACAGATTCATGAATTGTATTGGACGTGGTAATTTTGGTGATGTTTACAAAGCATATAATCTTAAAGAAAATAAAGTCATTGCTATTAAAGCAATTAATTTAGAACAAAGTGAAGATGAAATACCTATTTTACTAGAAGAAATAAATTTATTAAGGAATTTAAAACATAAAAATATTACTAATTGGTATAATACATTTTTAATTGATGTTACAATGTGTATTGGAATGGAATTTTGTAGTGAAGGTAGTTGTGCCGATTTATTGAAATATAATAGAAATGGACTTAAAGAAAATATTGTTTCGTATATTATTAAAGGAGTTCTTGAAGGATTAAATTACTTGCATAAATCAAAAATAATTCATAGAGATATTAAAGCTGCAAATATATTAATAACTAAAGAACATATAATTAAATTAGCTGATTTTGGTGTAAGTGCTCAAATGAATGGTTCAGGTAAAAAAACATTTGTTGGAACACCATATTGGATGGCACCAGAAATAGTTACTGATAAAGCTTTATTAAAAGAATCAAGAAAAATTTTAGAAGACAGATTAAAAAAAGAAGGTCTTTGGAATAGAAATACACTATATAGAATTTGGAAAAAGAAATGGGATCATGAAGAATATATTTTAAATTTACAAAGAAAAATTGAAAATCTTGAAGAGAATACTAATCCTAAAAATTATGATAATAATGAAGAAAAAGAAAATATTCAACCTATATCAATTAAAGATGAATTATTTAAGAAAGATATTGAATTGCTTAAAACTGAAAAACTAAAAGCTGAAGAAGAAGATGAGATTGAATACGATGAAAAAGTTGATATTTGGTCACTAGGTATTACATTGATTGAATTATGTTGTAATAAAATACCACATAATGAAGAAGAACCAATTAAAGCTTTATTTAAAATACCAAAATTAGAACCACCAAGGCTTCCAAGTAAATCAAGTTATTATTTAAAAGAATTTGGATTAGCATGTTTAGCCAAATCTCCATATATGAGAGCAAATACTCAAGAACTTTTAAAATTTAAATTTATAAGTAAAAATAAGGTTAAACCAAATGAATTAAATATTCTTTCATGTCATAGTAGTGACCAAAGAAAGCGTAAACCAAAAATTCAAATTAATTTTGATGAAAATAATTATGGTCCACAATTGATCTGGAATTTTAAATCAGAAAAAAGACCACAAAAAAAGGATAAAAAGGATGAAAAAGAAAATATTAAAGATGAATCTTTTTATATCAATAAAGTGGCTGAAGTTCAATCAAAATATGAATCAAAATATGAAACAAAATATGAATCAGCCTTGGAATCAGAAGAGGAGGAAGAAGATACACTTTCATACACTTTCTTTGATCAATATCCAGAAACAAATGATTTAAAAATTAGTAAAACTGCAGACACATCACCATTAGTCGCTGGAAAAATAGTTGAAGAACCAGAAGTTAATATATATTGGGAACAGGAAAGACTTCTTTTACAAGTGAAGGAAATTCTTCATAGATTACCTTTAAAACAGTCTATATCGATCGACGCTATCAGTCAAATAGAACAAAAAGTGGCTCAGCTTTTACATGGTGAAGGAAGGTATCGGGGCGCCGAATTCATTAGAGAAGTTGGGAAGGGGCTCAGCGAAATAAGATAATAATATAGGTATCTGAGTTATTAGTTATTAGGAGGGAGGCTTTACAGAAAAACAAAAATATTTTATATGTTTCTATTGCATTGCATGGGACTGGCGAATAACTTATATAAAATCAGATTGAGCTGTCTTTTTTATAATCTTTCTTAAAATTTTATATCTTGCGATGTCACTTATCATGGACTTTGATTATGGTTTTACTTTTTTTGTTCAGAACAAATAGATATTGATTAACAATTATTAACTATGCATGCAAGAGATTGGTTATTGGCATTTATTGGTATTTTCTTACCTTTTGTCCCTGTCGCCATCAAGAGAGGTGTATGTTCAGCAGATTTCTGGATCAATATTGCCCTTTGTTTGTTAGGTTTTCTTCCAGCATTAATACACTGTTGGTATATTATCTCTTGTTATCCATTTGAAACTTCTAGCACCTATACTGGTGTAACACTGCCAGGTCGTGAACCAAATAACTATGGTACTGTTTCTGTATAATAAGGATTTGTTTTATTAACAATTCATTATACTCAGATTTGCTTTAAATATCGCATATTATTTCCATATTCTTACTATAATTTTAGCTTTATTAGTTACATAATATATAATCTTCTATATTAATATATTTAATAAAATTAATATGAGATAATAAGTCAGTTTCAATTTTTTTTCTCATAAATTGATAAGGATTTTTTTTTGGAAACAAAAAAAAACAACTGAGCCACATCCAAATCTTTTTAATCTTTATTAAACATAAACGTAAAAGTAATCTGAAATTTCAGTATGTTTTATACTTGGGCAAGACAAAGAGGGAAAGATTCTGTAATTAAATCAGAAATAAATGTTGAGCTTGATAACCCGTTTAATAATTTAAATAACTCAACAGATTTTATAGATTCAGTAATTTTGCCACCACTTGAAAAACCAGTTATTGTATTCAAACCAAAAGAAAAAAATAAATGATTTACTGTATTCTATTATATACTAACCAAATTTTTATCTTACTTTATTAAAACTAGCTTTATCTAAAAATTATGATCGATGGAGTCATAATATGCCCAGAATTAACCTTAAATTTAATAAATTATTTGCATAAATTGTTAGAAAATTCAAATATATGGGAAAATTTAAAATTCAAAAGAATAATTGAATTAGGGAATAAAAAAATAGATTCTTCATTTATTATCAAATTATATGATGATTTATTTGATATTCCTTCAATTAATGATTTATTATTATCACCAATGGAACAGATCAGTTTAAATAATGTAAAATTGAAAATTATTAATATAATCAAGTTAAATGTCACCTTAATAAATATCACTGGTTTAAGAAATTCATTGAAAACAGGAAATTTAATTAAAGATTTAAATTTTGCAATGTTTGAAAATTTTTTATATTTAGAATCAAAATTACCTTTAATATTTAATTATGTTTCAAGATTAACTTATTATTCATCCAAAGATATCATACCCTCAGTTGTGTCTTCATGTGTGAGGAGTAATGAAACTTATATGATTGAACAACGTAGCGTTCTGACTGGTTTAATCAAATATTTGACTAAATCAAAAACCTGGATTCAATATGTCCATGAATGGGATTATAATAAAGTTAAAAAAGAATTCTCAAATAAAGATGGATTCACAATTACTTGGTTTTCTACCTAAGCTTCTTTGTAATCATATCTTAGCTTCTCTAATTCTTCAATTGCCATATTAATTTTACTATCATCAACATTAATATCAATAACGCAAAAAGTTAATAAAACTGGCAATATATAAATCAAATCTGAATTTTCAAAAGGTTTAAAATAAATAAGTTTCAAAATTACTGAACAAATGTAAATGGCTAACATTGTTGATATAAATTTAATATTTTTTAATATTGGCAAGAAATTATTATTATTTGAATGCACCGTTGAATATGCTAAAATTATTGGTAAAAATAGCATTATAGATGCAATTGAACTGAAAATCGCATTTGATCCACGTCTATAATATGGAATCAAAATTAAACATGAATTTATTATCAATAATAACATAAGATATCCTTTAAATATTAATTTTCCAGTATTTGATTCACTTAGTTTAGCCTTTTTCTTGAGGTTATTAATAATCTGTTGTTGGTCAATTGAATCAATAGGATATTCATCTATATCATGATTCAAATCTCCATATTTTTCCAATTGTACTTTTCTTAATCTCGGCATTGTTATTAATAGATATTCCTTAATTATAAAACTAAATGTTCCTCTTTTGTGGTACTATTTTTTGTTTTCTTATATCATACATTATAACCATCATCATAATAGAATCGGTGAAAAAAGTTTTTATGCCATGTGCATGTGATGTAAGTTTCACCGTCTCACGTCTTACGTCTTACTAAACCACGCCTTATTATTCTTCGTTGTTCGCTAACATGAATTTCCTAATTTTAAAATGTCAACAAAGGTAGAATTAAGTTAAACCTCAGGTAATTACGTACACTTTGTTTGAAATCTATTTAGTAGGTCACTTGTGTAGACATCATTTTGCTAAAATGTTTACATCTATCTATTCAATTAGTATACTTACAAGTGGCTTGATTGAGATTATTGCAAGAAATTGGCATTAATTTTTTTTTGTTTTTTTTTGTTTTCATAGTTTTTGAAGTCGTGACTTGCTTCCGATATTAATTAATGATGTTCTCAATATAATGCATTTCAATTTCAATTTCAATTTATTTTTAAATAAATAGGAGTCAATCAATATTACAAATTTCAATTGTGATTATTACAAGTTACATAAAGCAAGAACTGAATAATTGTTTCAGAGCCTCTTTAATCATTCAAAGAGCAGTTTCAAAATGTGCTTTTCAAAAAAGTTTTTATGATCTACAATTTTCTTTCATTTTTCAATATTTCTTAATAATGGTTTAATGCACCCATCCTGATTTTTATTTGATGGTAGTTCTTGACAATTGTTAAATGTTGAATTCAAATTTTCATTTCTTTTGTTAATAACATCATCCAAAAGATCAGTGATTTGAGTTACCAATAATGACATACCCCTCCGACCAATTTTTAATTTTGAGTATTTTTTTTCTTTCAAAAAATCTATCTTTTACATAATTTCCATATGTATTCCAACTATGTTTATTTAGAACGTGTCGTTGTGTTTGGGTCGATGGATCAAACCAGCTAAAATAATAATTTATTAATTATCATTTTAGAGATTTTTACAGAAGGAGTATTTTTTGTTTGTTTCAAAAAATTACTCAAAACTCAATCTTGACATCATAGTTCATGCTCAATAAACATCATATCAGAATGTTCGTACTACAAATGAAAATTCATGTTTAAGATATAAATATACTACCCCACATATTATAGAAGACACAATTTTTGATGTCTTTTCTTTAAATTATTATTTAAGTAAATTTTGAAATTGCAAAATAAAAGATAAAAGGATTTTTTTAATAAAAGCTGCATTGAAATTGTGTTTTATGATCTTGATTAAAATGTGAATTGAAAGATTGATTTCTTAAATTGTGATTGACTTGCTGGACACATGGAGATAATTTTTTTTTAATTTGAGGAAGTATTTCTGGAAAGTAAAAAAGAAGAAAAATATGATTTGAGAAAGAACTAGAAAAGCCAAAAGTATTGTCTCTTTTCCCTTAAACTGATTAAGTTTAGTTTATCAAGTATATATCTAGAGTTACATTATTTGTCATATTCGTTTTTCTTTTCATCTGTTAATGAAAATTCAGAGTAAGACCATCCCAGTATTTTGGAAAAAATCGAGACGGATCGGATCAATATTTACAATATGTTGAAATGATTTGATGACTTAATGGAGATAAGAATATCAAAGACAGATAACTTTTAGATATTATATACTATAGATTATTCATATTTTTTTTTTTTTTGGGAAAAAATGATCTTGATCTGGAATCATTTCTAAATTACATTGTTTGATGACTAAAATAGTAGATGTTTTAAACTAGGCTAGCGTTAAATTAGCTGATGCAGAAGATGAAAAACTATACATGCTGGCCTCCCTATCAATTTTGGTATGTATGGATGGAAGGAAAAACAATTTTGTTTGACTCATTTCTGATATTTATACTAACATTTTATCTTCTAATTTACAATTCATTAATTTATCAATACATACATGCATATATGACTGACTTACTTTCTATTATCAAGTCGGTAAATAAGAACATTATTTTAAATTGCCAAAAACGGAAATCCCGATAATTGATTTTTCTACCACAATTATCAGTACCCGTTGTTTTCCTTAATTAACCGCGCGACGGTTGTTGAAGTTTCCGCTTTAAAATTCTGAAAGAGTCTGAAATGGGAAAAAATCAAATTATTGAAAAATTATATTGACTCACTATACTCACTACTGTATTTATTGGTTTTGGGTTCTCTTATATATTATATAAGGCATTACTTTAAAAAGGTTTGATAATAATCTTTTTCTTGCTTTTGATATGTATTATCTTGTTTATTTAAAATAATTTAAGTTTCTTTTTTCTATAACTTAGCATTATCCAATCAATATCATGGTTAAAGACTTATCACACCTTCTCTCAGATGAATCAAAGGGTAGACAACCTTCCCCATTAAAATCTGCTTTCAAATATTATGGTAAAGATGATATCGTCTTCCTTGGTGGTGGTTTACCACTTGCTGATTACTTCCCTTGGGAAAAAATTGTTGCTTACTCTCCAGAACCACCTTTTGAAGATGGTATTGGTGCTCAACCTTCAGTTACTGGTAAAACTGTTATCTCTGAAGTTCATAAACATAAAGTTGAAGAATTCGATATTCCATTAGCAAGATCTTTACAATATGGTAATACTCAAGGTAATGCAGAATTAGTTTCATTTCTTAAAGAACATACTGATATGATTCATCATGTTCCATATAAAGAATGGGATTTATGTTTAACTATTGGTAATACTCAATCTTGGGAAGCATGTATTAGAACTTTCTGTAATCCAAATGATTCAATTTTAATTGAAGAATTTACTTTCCCATCAGCTGTTGAAACTGCTAGAAATTTACAGGTTAATTTTGTTCCAGTTAAAATGGATGCTTATGGTATTATTCCATCATCATTAGAAAATCTTTTAGCTAATTGGGATTCATCAAAACCACTTCCAAAACTATTATATACAATTTGTACAGGTCAAAATCCAACTGGTTCTTCATTAGATAATGAAAGAAGAAAAGAAATTTATAAAATTGCATGTAAATATGATTTCATTATTATTGAAGATGAACCATATTATTTCTTACAAATGAATGAATATGAATCAGGTAAAGAAACTGAAATTAAAAATCAAACTCATGAAGAATTTTTAAATGCATTAGTTAAATCATTTATTTCAATGGACACTGAAGGTAGAGTTTTACGTTTAGATTCATTTTCTAAAGTTTTAGCACCAGGTTCAAGACTTGGTTGGGTTGTTGGTCAATCTGCATTATTAGAAAGATTCATCCGTTTACATGAAGTTTCAATTCAAGCGCCATCAGGTTTTTCACAATCTATTGTTCAAGCTTTATTAGGTAGATGGGGTCAATCTGGTTATGTTGATTGGTTAATTGCTTTAAGAAAAGAATATACAATTAAAAGAGATTTTACAATTAAAGCATTAGAAAAATTTATGCCAACTGATGTCGTTTCATGGACACCACCAATTGCTGGTATGTTCTTTACAATTAATGTTGATGCATCAAAACATCCAGATTTTGAAACAAAATTCGGTAAAGATCCACTAAAAGTTGAAGAAGCTGTCTATGAACATGGTTTAAAAGATGGTTGTTTAATGATTCCAGGTTCTTGGTTTAAAGCTCCAAATGTTGAAAAAACTGATGATTCAACTTTCTTTTACAGAGGTACCTATGCAGCTGTTCCATTGGAAACTTTAGGTGTTGGTTTAGAAAGATTTGCAAAAGCTATTAAGGCTGAATTTGGTTTATAAATTTATAATAATTAGATTATTTAGATATTTTTTAGAATAAAAGATTAACGTAAATTATTGCAAATTAATCAGTAATTTTAAAAAAAACCCTATTTTAGTGGTCTTAGAAAAAAATTTAACTTTATGATTTTTATATTAGAATTTTTACATCCAGAAAACTATACAAAATAAGTTAATTAGATTTAGATTTGGGTAACCTTAAGGGTTGGTGGTAAAGCTTGAACAAGCTTCTTTGCCTTACCTTCATCGTTAACGATTAAGGTGTATAAGTTCTTGGAACCTCTGACCTTGAATTTGGTTTGGTTGACCTTCTTACCATTTGGTTTGGTGATAGAATGGGTCTTGATGGTAGCAGTCTTAACATCAGATCTTCTTGCTAATTCAACGAATTGCTTAATGTCAGTGATTTCTCTCTGTAATAAAAAATATAAATAAGTGGAAAGAAATAACTTATGTTAGTATTTTGATTTCATTTAATAAAGGTTTCAAAATATTGTAGTTTTTTGTGCCAAACTTGTGATTTGGTGAATCTTAATTGTACTTATATCATGAGAATTCTCATCTCTTAATTTTGCATTTATAAGATCATTTTAAATTTCTATCTTATTTTTAAATAAAAAAAACATAGTGATTTTGGTTTAGGATATAAACAATTTAATTGTCAGTTGACTATTATTATTCTTGATGCTAAAAGTTTTTTCATGTCAATAATTTTTCATTTTTATTATGTAATAATTCACCTTATCATCTAATTAGCTTGTACAAGCACATATTGAAATATTAAATTATCTACTTACAGCCATTTTTATATATATGAATGCAGTTGCCGTTCAAGGATGTCTCAAAAAGACGTATAACTTGATTCTTTTGCTAACAAATCTACATATAAGGAGTGAAAATTCCACACTACAGGCAGCGATGAGAAACCTCTCGATGTTCCCTTGCTGGATGTGCGCGTGAATTAAAAAAGGGTTACCAATATTAACCCTTAAAATACGCACGTGATTTTTTTGAATATAATAATAATTATCAATGGATACATGTTCTACGGAGTATACAAGAATAAAGTTTAAATAGTGAAGTTTTGAGCTTATTTTAACTAGAAAGATTGATGTAAAACATACCAAATGTTTAAGAAACGGAAAGTAACGAACACTACTTTGAAGAGGACTAGAGATGACGTATCACAACGTGATGAAAACAAGCTTGAGGATACGGATTCGGAATTGGAAATTCAAATGGCAAGAAAAGAACAAAGCTCAGTAATTGATACAACAAGCAACGACAAAGAATTACAACAGACTCCAGAAGAGTCCGTTCAACTCAAAAATAGAACAGAAACTGAGAGGAAAATTGCGAGCTTCAATCCAGATTTGATAGTTGACGAACAGCATCAACTCCTAGAAGAAAACAGGGAAAAACTTAAAAATTCAAGTAAGATACAAGAAAAAGATGCAGATGGAAACAAATTATATACCGGAATGATATCAAAACAATCCAAGAAAGAAGTTCTGGTAAAACCAGTAAGTTCACATGTCAAACAAAATTTTATAATGGATTATCAACGAGATGTTTGTAAAGATTTTCTTAAGAATGGATACTGTGGTTTTGGTGATACTTGTAAATTCTTACACTATAGGGAAGAGTTTAAAAGAGTCGATTCAAACAACGAAAAAGAATGGGAAACGGCTGCAAAAAGACGAAAAAAATTTTAACACTATATATTTATACAGATAAGATAACAATAGATATACACATACTATAACATTTTGTACATTATTAACAATTTTCTAAATTTGAATTAATACATTGAAGAACAGAATTATTAATAGATTTCCAACTTTTGAAAATATTATCAACAATATTTTTATCCATGGATTTAAAGCTTTTAATATTGTCATCTTTTTCAGAAATTAATCTTTTAATAATTATTTTTATTATCATATTATTACTAGCAATTAATTTTAGACTTGAATCGTCATCATTGATATTAAGTTGTTCAATATACCAATTATCTAAAATTTCAACCCAACATTCTAAATCCAAATCATATGTATAAACCCATTTCCTTTTATTTAATTTAACAACAATTATTGGACCTCCGTTTTCTAGCATATAAAATGATTCAATCAATGTATTAATTTCTAATTTCTTTTTGTTTTCTGCAGTTACTGCATTAACATTAATGACTGGTGCTAAACTGATCCCAGTCATCACAGAGACTCCTGAAAGCATACCATTATTTAAATTTTCTAATTTCCAAGAATAAACTAAACTATTTGAACAAATGCACAAAATATGAGATTCATGACAAATTAGATTAACAATATCTGAACCCAATTCAATTGATCCACAAAGTTGTCTACCAGTTGAAGACATAATTAAAATTCTACCATTTGCGGTACCTAAACACCAGTATTCTAAACCATTTAATTGGGATTCATTAATGAAAACAATTTTTTCGTTTATAAATAATTCCCAATCATTTTTTGATTTTGAGTTATTATCAATTGTTGATTTTGCAACTAGTTTAGAAAATGAATCAAATTCAGTCCAATTAGAATTCAACTCTAAATCTTCATTATTATTAAGATATTTATAATTATTTTTGTATTCATATCTAACTTCAATTAATTGATTTTTACTATCACTTTTCTCGAATAAAATATTTGTATTTGAATTTTTATCCCCATAAATCGTTAATGGAGAAACAATTGACTCCTGAATCCAGTTGGGACAAATTAATTTCCTACGTTTATTTGGTCCATTATTTGAATCATATGCTGAATATGAATTATACCTCTTGTTTGAAGCATTTTGATTTTTACTATGATTGGAAAATTTAGATTTGTAATTATTTGATGAGGAATTTTGTTTATTTTTATTACTAGTATGAGTATGGGTTTCAGCAATATAATCGATTGCACTATCTAAATTTTCAGCTTCTGATTCATCATTTAAAATATTTGATCTGAGTGAACTAACCAAAGTTGATAACCCATGTTTTGGTAATGCTGGATATGGTAATGAAATAATTTTACTTAATTTTGATTTTTTCTCCAAAATTAATGATTTATTTGATGTTGAGGTAAATTGTGACGTTAATTCGGAATTTGTAGGTGTGGAAACTGAGATCAATGTAGGTGCAACTCTTTTTTTACCAGACTTCGTAACCGTAACTTTTTGTGTGCTAGATGACAATATATTAACTTTATTTGATGTAATATTATTCGTTGGTATATTTAATGAAGATTTTACCTCTTCATTTGGTATTTTTGGTACAGGCATTTTTTTATTTGGATGTTTTTTAGATCTAGGAATCAACACATTCATAACACCTGAAGTTTTATGTTCATTATGTAATGTTGAATCATTATTACCATTCATTAAAGATTTAATTCTATCAGATTTAACGATATTTTTATTGATGTTACCTATAACACCTCGTTTTTCAGCAATTTCTTCTAATTTTAATTGTTCAACGCTTTCAGGGAAGAATAAATCTCTATCTTTACCATATCTAATTAAAACTCTATTATTTTCTTCTAACGGTAAAACGTTACCTAATTCACGTTCATCGAAAAATAAAGATAATATATTACCATCTAAACCACATAAGAAAACATTTAAACCATT
>JAMAJE010000120.1:0-71569 GCA_023629255.1 Pichia sp. PB3310
TTGATTAATATTTTTATACATTTTTTTTCTCCTAATTTGTTATAAATTGTTTTTTATTCAGTAATTTTTCATTTTCTGTTATCAATTAATTTTCTTTTAAACTTTTATATTACTTTTATACAGGTGTGTTAGTTCGATATTTAAACATCCTTTCAATATTTATTAATTTTTTAAAAAAAATGACTCGACTCGAAATGTTTAATTACAGGCGAATATCTTATTACATATTTTACACGATATCAATTAAATTAATATTGGAAACTTGGAGGGATGTTTTTAACTAAAATTGGCTTACGTATGTTGTATTTGGGAATACCTGGAGTTTCATGTGAATTTTCATCTTCATGTTCAATTTCATGGAAGTGATGCAAAAGTTCATGTTCAATATCTTCTTTGTGCATGACAGTAACATCTGGATCTTCGGCTGCATGATATTGTAACCAATGATGTTTTTCATATTCCTCTTCAAAATCATATTCATGTCCTGGTCCTAAACCAAAATCTGGAAATTCACCTCCGTTCTTTGCATATTCTAACCATTCATCTAAATCAATTGCACCATCTTTATTTTTATCCATTAATCCCAAAATTGTATTAATAACTTTATCCTTTAACTCGGGTGAAATCAATTCACTATTGTCATGATCACCCATACCATTACCTTGGCCAACGACTTCGTCTCTTTGCAAACCATACATTCGTAAAATATCTTTTTGGGTGATAAATTCAGGAGAGGTAGAAATTGCATGAATTTTGAAAAATGCATCCGGTGTAAAATCATCGAGTCCATGTTCATGCGACATGTGCCAACGTTGCCAAGATCCATTGAATTCCCCAGGAATACCTTCTTTATATTCTTCCGGTGAATTGTATGTTGCTTGTGATCCATGATCTCCGTGTGCATTTACAGCGGGTGCATAAAGTGAAAGTGTCAAAAATGTAAATCTAAAAAACTGAACCTTCATTTTTGATTGTTGAAATAAAGTATAGGTTTTGCAAGTTGTTCAAACAAAAAATAAGAATGACTAGCATTTAAAAAGAGTCCAAGAACTGATCGGATTCTTAATCATCACATCATGCTGCCGCTACATTTTACATTGACGCGGATTCTTTACTAGTCCATTGCTGGTGTTAGTAATAACTTGTGAGGCAGTTGGTATTTCAATGGCCACGACTATACTACTATCATGGCCTATCAATTGTACTATATTTGCAAGTGATATCTCTAAAAAATATAACATCAAGCATGTCGAAGGGTCCGCCTCCTCCTATTAAACCAAAACCAAAGAATTTATCTACAATAGAACCAAAACAGTCGAGTTTGAACCCTGTGAGCAACAGCATCTCAAAGGATAATACTAACGTAACTCCATCTACCGCTAATGATGAATTTATTGCTTCATTAAAGGGAAATTTAAGAAAAACAGGAGCTCCAATAGCTGGAAAAAAGATAAATCAAGCCACTATTGATTCTATTGTTTCTGAACCAATTAGTATGACTATGGATTCAGACGCACTAGACTCTGAAGATGATGAAAATGATCATAATCATAGTGAGTTGGATGAAGAAGATGAATATCGAACTCCTGGATTATCACCTGTGCCTCCAGCACGTTCTGTTCGTCCCGTTCCGACTATTCCATTTAATAATGATGTTCCAATCAAAGAATATCCATTACCACCGAAAAGAAACCAAGCCGCAATTGCTGCTACAATGGCTTCAAATATAGCATCACCGTTAAAACAAAACCTAGTAAGGGAAACATCAGATAATGGAAATTATGCTGAAGGTATGCGTTCTCCTTTAAAAAAAACGGTATTTCCACCACCACCGAAAAGAACGGACAATATTAGAAAAGTTACGCCTCTTGTACATAAAAATGAAGTGAAAGATGTTGCACTTGATATTAAAAATGATGATAAAAATGCGGATGATGATAATCATGCAAAACCACCTACATTGCCTGCAAGAAGATCAAATAACCAAAGATTAAATGACAACAACAATTATGATGATGATGATGATGATGATGATGATGATGATGATGATGATGAATCTGCACCACCAAAGCTTCCAGCAAGAAGAGTTGAATCAACTAATCAATCACATTCACGCTCCGGATCACGTCAAACAACGACAGAAGCTGAAAGTGAAGAATTTGAATATTCTGATGAATATGCTGATGAAAGATCTATACATGTCCGTAATGTCTCAAAAACCCCACAACATAAGCGGAGTTCAAAGCATACACATGATTATGAGGATGATAGATTGCACCAAAACTCGGACCCTCGTAGATATTCTTCGAATAATTCTAGACATCAGCATCACCATAACCAAAATACTCGTCCTCGTAATGAATATTTATCTTCAGATGATGATTACGGGTATGGAAAAGGAAGTAACTTTAGCGAGGAAAAATCATCCTCTTCGCAATTTCTGAGCTCAGCCAAAACATTTTCTAAAGAAAGCTATCAAAATGCAAAGGAAAAATCAGCACCTCTGACGAACAAAGCAAAAAATGGATTTGGAAAATTAAAAAATAAGATTAAAGGTTCAAATAAAAATAGCTCTGAATATGATTCTGATAGTGATGATGATGATAGATATAGAAGTAGGAGAAGAGAAGGACCATCAAAAAATGAATTATACGAGACTCCAGATAGACACGAAAGACGTGAGAGAATGTCAGCAACACCAGAAATCTCAAAGAAACCTGAAAGATCAAGGAGACAGCAAAATCCAGAATATGATGATTTGGAAGATCAAAAAAGTGAAACGGCTTTGTATGATGTTAGCATTGATGAAGATAGGCCACCGTTACCAAGCAGAAAAACTGCACCTCGTCCTCAAGGTGTTCCTTTGCCAGGTCTTACAAATGAGGATGTTTTGAAACCACCTCATAAAGTTAAGCCACCAGTTCCATCGAAGCATAAATCCGATAATTTAAGAGTTCCAACACCTCCAGCAAACAGGTCAAATTCTCGTTCAATTTCATCGTCGACATCTTCATATGTTCCTCCTCCACCTCCATCCAGATTGAAGCCAACAACACCATCATCAAGAATTGCAGTTTCACCAATTTGGAATGAACCAAAATTAGACTTAGAACTTGAATCATTGTGGTGGTTAAATGAAGATACTTCTAAACTTCCAAAAGATTTGCAAGGTATGAATTATCAAATGAGTCATGGATTTGTAGGCACTAAAGAGTTCAAAATCTATGCATTTAGATTGCACGATTTAGCAACATTAAGATTGAAACTTGTCTGGAAAAAAGATAATCATCAACCATTAGACACGCTTATTAATGAAGCTGAGTTTATTCCACCTCCAATTGCCACAAAGAAGTTGTTAGCAGAAGGTCATGAAAAGTATGGTGAACATGTCGCTAATTGGTGTGAAATAAAAGAAGGCCAAACGGTTGGTAATGGTGAATGTTGGACGTTAGCACATGATGCATTAGAAAAAGCATGTGGCAAGTATGCATTTGTTTCTACTGGCTTGGTTCATGGTGCATGCATTGCTACTTTTACAGGATCTGGTACTCGTGGAGTTATTCCAGTTATCACAACTCCATCGGTTTCAGATGATATTCGTCGTGGGGATATTTTACAATTTAAAAGTTGTACTTTTACATATCCACAACGTACTATGACCTTTGGCGCACCAGACCACACGGCAATTGTTTTGGATGTAAAACCAAGTGATGATTCGAATAAAGATAGTAGATTGAAATGGTTAGAAATCATTCATCAAAATATTGGTGGTGTCAGGAAAGTCAGGGTTGCGGACATTGATTTGGGCAAAATGGAAAACGGAATAATCAAGATTTTTCGTCCTGTTGATGCCGCTTGGGTCACAGATCTTGCAGAAGTTGTTATTTAGTTATTTTTAGCATTGATATAATTATTATATATAGTTCTTGTATCGAATTTATACTACAATTCAAATTCTGAAACATCAACAAACATGAAACGCGGCGTTCTGCTTTATTTTTGTTACGCCTTTCTCTCTATTGATCTGATCTTTAAACCTTATAAATATACACATTGTTACGTGTTTAATTCAAAGTACAAAATTTGCAAAACTGTATCTGCAATCAACTGAGAGTGGGAACATGTCCCAAATGTTTCATCTTTCTCAAATGGCTCCTCTGCCTTCAATTAAGAGGGTTACGCTGGGGAAAACCATAGGTCATGGAGGATTTGCAATTGTTAAATTTGGTAAAACTCAGAGTGGTAATCCAAAGTTTGTTGCTATAAAACTGGTATACATCCCTTTTGCAGTTGAAAAAGGGATTACTCCCGAAGATATTGCAAGAGAGGCTTATATTCAAAAGCAGGTTCCTCATCAAAATATCATTACAATGTATGATTTTGCTTATAATCGAGACTGGGCATGGATAGCATTAGAACTTGCGGAAAATGGTGAATTGTTTGACAAAATTGAACCTGATCTAGGTGTCGACCAAGATGTGGCTAACTTTTATTTCATACAATTACTTAATGCAATTGAATTTTTACATTCCAAAGGTGTTGCACATCGTGATATTAAGCCTGAAAATTTAGTGCTGGATTCTAAGGGTAATTTAAAATTAACAGATTTTGGTTTAGCTGTTGTTTTCCAAAAGAAGAGAGGTCCAAAGAGGAAATGCAATAGATCATGTGGATCTCCGCCATATGCTGCACCTGAAATTGTTTCCGGAAATTATGATCCTTCATTATGTGATATCTGGTCTTGTGGTATTGTTCTTTTTGTTCTATTAACTGGTAAGATTGCGTGGGAAATGCCCGTTATGGAAGATAATGATTATGCATACTATATTAAAAATAAAGGTGAAATTTTAGTCAGTCCATGGAATAGAGTAGATTTAGGTGCTTTAAGTTTATTAAGGAAGATATTAGTTCCTGATGTAAATGAACGGATTACAATTGATAAAATAAAACAACATCAATGGATGCATAAAGAAAGGGGTTTGTTAAATTCAAAAGGATTATGTAAAGATCCAAATAAATTAAGTGCTAAATTATTAGTCAATTTGTATATCAATATGAGTGATGGTGAGTTTAAGAAAGTTACAGAATATTCAGCAACACAGAGAAGTAACAGAAGAAAATTAGAAACACAACCAGCAGAAAAATTAATTATTGACGATTTAGATGATGGTACAAATAAATTATATTTAAATACCTATTCTGTTTCACAGCAGCCGTTTAGTGAACGCACAAAACGTAAAAAGTTAAGAAGCTCAAATGATATGAAACATCAAAGGGAATTGGAGATAATTGCGATGGATCCAGCAATTTTACAATTTTATAGACAAGAAGACGGAATTGATATTGAAAGCAGACATCAAATAATTGATCAGGAAATTAGCAAACGTACAGAAAAAATTAGAAAACACCCTGAATTGTATGCTGATAATTTAACAAGATTTTTTTCATTTGCGGAATTAGATTCAATTGTTACCTTATTAAATGAAGCACTAGTTCAATTGAATATTATTGACTCCGAAAATGACATTGAATGTCAACAAATTACACAGCAAATAACTGAAAATAGTGCTTATCGAGGAATTGTCCGTTTTCGAATTGATTTCATCGATGATTATAACAATCGTTTAACAGGTGAAATTGTTCTCAGTAAGGTCGCAGATAATTTAGCAGCCAGAAAAATCGATTTTATAAGAAAAACTGGTGATCCGCTAGAATGGAGAAGGCTATTCAAACGAGTAACCATTCTCTGTAGAGACGTTGTCTATTATCCACAACATTAGTAAATTTACAGCTTTCTTATAAAAGTCTAATTATATATACAGTAATAATAATGTTTAATTATATTCAGTCCAGTAACAATAATATTTAACTAATAAAGGCTTAACGCGATTTAAGGTTAGGTTTTAACGTTTTCTTCTATAGATATTATAGTTATATATCTGGAATTTTTTATCAATTAATCTTTTCATTTTGAGGTTAGCTCTCATGAATATGATCATTAAAACAACATGCCTGAGGTTTCATTTATAGAAGAAGGGCCAGACACGTTTAGGATACTTTTAACGACTGATAATCATGTGGGATATATGGAAAATGATCAGATTCGTGGCGATGATTCCTGGAAAACATTTGCAGAAATTTTAAATATTGGACGGGAACATGATGTTGATATGGTTGTCCAAGGTGGTGATTTATTCCATATCAATGCACCTACTAAAAAATCATATTATCATGTTATGAGATCATTGAGAGAGCATTGTTGGTGTGATAAGCCAATTGAATATAAATTAGTTTCTGATCCAGGTGATGCGATGGCTACAAAACATTTTGCATATCCTTCAGAATATGATATGAATCTCAATGTTGGAATGCCATTATATGCAATCAGTGGAAATCATGATGATGCAACTGGTGAAGAATTATTATCACCATTAGACGTGTTAAGTGTTAGTGGTTTAATAAATCATTTTGGTAGAGTAATAGATAATGAACAAATAACTGTATGTCCATTACTTTTTAATAAAGGTAAAACAAATTTAGCTTTATATGGATTGCATAGCGTTAGAGAAGAAAGATTAATTAAAACAATGGCAAGTGGTAATTTAGAATTTTTAGAGCCTGACACTGGAGACGATGACGGGATTCAATGGTTTAATTTAATGTGTATTCATCAAAATCATGTTCATAGACCAGGGGTTAAAGTTATTGATGAAACTTCATTGCCGACATTCTTAGATTTTATTTTATGGGGACATGAGCATGATTGTAAACCTGTTGCAATTAAAAATGACATTACTGGGGCATATGTATTACAAGCTGGATCTTCAGTTGCCACTTCATTAAATGAAGGTGAAACGTTGGATAAACATGTTTATATATTAAGTGTTAAAGGTAAAGATTTTTCATTACAACCTATTAAATTGAAAACTGTTAGACCATTTGTTATAAAAGATGTTGTATTAAGTCAAACAGGATTAAGAGCTACAAGTTCAAATAAGAAAGAAGTTTTAAATTTTTTAATGATTCAAGTTGAACTAATGATTGAAAAGGCCAATTCGATTTGGAAAGATAATAATATTGAATTATTTAATGATGGAATTATCACCGATAAAGATATCCCACTACCATTGATTAGGTTACGGGTTGAATATTCTGGAGGTTATGAAGTTGAGAATCCAAGGTTTTTTTCAAATAGATTTGTTGGTAAAGTTGCAAACATTAATGATGTTGTTTTATTTTATAAAAAGAGGAGATATAATAATAACACTTCTAATAACTTATTATTATCTAAAAATGAAATTAATAATGACGTTTTAACTGGCGAAGATGCAAATGATCAAATAATTGATGAAGATGATGAAAATAATATTTTACATATGATTAATGAAAAGCTTAATGATAATGATTTAATTATGCTGACTAAGCAGAAAGTTTCTGAAACATTAGAAACACTACTTGAGCATGAAGAAGATAAAAATATATTAAATCAATTTGTGAAAGATGAAGAAGAAGATCATATTGATTTATTACAGCAGTTAAGTTTAAATGATGAGGATGACCAAGGTAATGAAAGTGATCTGATGATTACAAGCAATGTTAAAGATATGAAGAAGAGTTTCCGAGAACTAGCTAAGCGTATCAAGGCAGAAACACAGTATCAGGAGCCTGTGCGTTTGGAAGAATCAACGGATACAAGAACTGGAGCAGCATCTTATAATGGGCCTATTATGTTTAATGGTGGAGAGATTAAAGATAGGAAAGAAACTCAGAAAAAACCAGCTAGTGATCGTCTTAAACGCACAGATCGGAAAACTCGGAAATCAAAAGAATTTGTTGTTGACTCTAACTCGGAAGAAGAACAACAACATGAATCCCAAGACCATGAAGATGATGGCTTAGAAACCCCTAAATCATTGCTGGATATTCCGATGCCGAATATAGTTAGGGGAAGTACTTTAAATCATCGTGCTCGTGCTAGAAACAACATACGTGCCCGTAGGGGAGCTCGGCCGTCACATGGTAAATCATCACAAACACAAAGTAATGATCAACTGTCTAACCTAGACCTTCTCTTGGGGAAGAGATGATGGTCTGATGATACAAAAAACAGTAAAATAATTTTTAAAAAAAACAAATAACTATGTTGTTTTAGTATGTAATGATTAATAATAAAATGTGTCAAATTAATATAAAACATTCCCTGACCACAGACCAAAAACCAAAACAAACGTTGTAAAAAAATTTTTGTTAAGAAAATCGCGATTTTACATATCCACGAAACTCCCCCGACTCCCGACTTACGATTTTCGAGTACTAAAGGCTGCAAACAATATGGTTATTAAACTTTTTTTGGTTTGCAGTTGTAAACTGTGCTACTCAGAGTACTGTTCTTGAAGGTTACTAAGTGATATACGTATTTTTTGTTTTTCCAAATATTTAAGTGGCTAAATAACCAAATTACTGAAGAAAGACACATATATATACATATATAAAAAATGAGCTTCTTCAGAAACGTCAAGGAATTCTTTCACAACGTCACTACTTCTGACCATTACGCTCAATACAACAACAACAACAACAAAAAGAATCCAGCTCAGAATTCACCTTCTACACGTCATGGGAATATTGGATCAAACAATGGATCTCAACTATCGTTTCAGAATAATGCATCTTCTGTATCTTTAGTTGGTCATAGTAGACCTTCTACATCTTCTAATAATAATAATAAGAATAATACTAGTGTTTACGGTGAGGCAAATGCAAGTAAATCCAATACCGCAATTCCATATCGTCCTGGTATGCGCTCTCAATTACATAATGATTCACAAATTGAATTAAGAAATTATGAAAATGGACAGGCTGTACGAGACGTCGATGAGACTTGGGATAAAATTGATGATTGGTTGGAAAATGAATTTCCTGAATTGGGTGATGATATGGAAAATGGTGCAACTGCTAATGATTTAAATGCATTTGAAAATGATTTAGGTATTACATTACCATCTTGTTTTAGAGACAGTTATCAAATTCATGATGGTCAAGTTAGTATGGGTAAAACTCGTGGTTTAATTTTTACTTATCCTTTGATGGATTTAGAAACAATTGCTGCAGAAACTAATATTTGGAGAAGGGTTTATGAAAGATTTGAAAAAAAAGAACCAAGCGTAATTAATTCTGCTTTTGGTTTACAAAAATCTTGTCCCCCAGGTTTTATTAATGAAATTTACTATGATCCTTTATGGATTCCATTTGTTAAAGATAACGTAGGTAATAATATTGCAATTGATTTAAATCCTAATGAATCAGGTAAATGGGGTCAAGTTATTCTTTTTGGTAGAGATTATAATACAAAATTTGTTGTTGCTGATTCATTTTCAGAATTTTTATCCAATTTATCAGATGAACTTGAAAATGGTAATTATGAAATTGACGAAGATGAAGATTTAAATTTTATTTCAAATGGTAGAAGTTATAATTATTTTGATGTACTAAAGGCTAAATCTATTGCACGAGCAAAAAAATTAGATTCTAATTATAATATTAATGATAAAAAGGTTAACGATGCGGATTTATTGGTTAAAAAGCAAAGAAATAATAATAATAGTAATGTTGGTGGTATAAATATTAAAAAATCTGAGAGTAGTTTAAATGACACCAGTAATGAAGCTAATGAAAATTTACCAAATGAGACATTAATTTCACCGGTTTATCCAAATGCTGGGAAAAGAGATTTTACACCAAGTAAAGAAAATATTGCAACTAATGATTCATTTTTAATAGATGACGATGTCGCTGATAATGAAAAAATGACAGAAACTGAAATACTACCGGGGCAAGAAGAGGAAATAATTGATGCTAAAGAATCTGTTGAAGAACCTGCTCAAGAACCTGTGAATGAATTAGGCGAAGAACCTGCTCAAGAACCTGCTCAAGAACCTTCTGAAGAACCTGCTCAAGAACCTATCGAACAACCTGCTCAAGAACCTGTCGAACAACCTGCTCAAGAACCTGCTCAAGAACCTGCTCAAGAACCTGCTCAAGAACCTGCTCAAGAACCTGCTCAAGAACCTTCTCAAGAACCTGCTCAAGAACCTGTCGAAGAGCCTGTCGAACAACCTGTCGAACAACCTGTCGAACAATCAGTTGATGGATCGGAAGCTAATTCTGAAGCGGATGAAACGGAAGAGGGTGATGTTACCATTGAAACTGCAGATTTGGATGCTGATTCTGAATCAAATCCTGTTAAAACTACTACAGCTAAGAAAAACAAGAAGAACAAGAAGAAGAAGGGGAAGAAATAGTCAAGCAATTGATATGTACATAATTAAATACACAACCTTTATAATTTAATCTTATTCTATTGGATATTCCCAAAGTTGCCGTGATAAAAAACTCAGTTATATATGTAATTTAGTATCACATGTATTTAAAGCTTATGACACTTTGATAATAGTACTAATATGTATCCCGTCCTGCGTTTTGAACCCGTTTCTTTTTGTCTACATCTTCTCACAAAAGAAATCCAAAATTTACGGTTAAAAACGTTTAAAAAACATATTCCTGTCCCTTTAAATAAAGGTGAGATTGCGTCTAAAATACTCAGTAAATAACCGCCTGTGGTTTCTATTTCTATCTCCACAACAATTTACAATACAATGCACTCACTACACACAATACATAACGTATGCGCACCACTGCCGCCAACTGGATAAATATACAGTATATACACAATATACAATATACAATATATACAATATACAATATATACAATACGGTGCGACAAAAGCGGAAATCGCAGAAATGAGACAAAAACGACACAAAATATTGTTAGAAAGTAATTCGATTTGTTTAGTTGTATCTTTCAAGGTACAATTGTAAAATTTTGTATAGCTATATATCTCCTGTTTATTACATCATAAGAGTGTAGCATTAATTACAGCAGCATTTGAACTTTTTCTGAGACGATACAACTACTCATATACTGTGCACTCGAATTGGTCTTCCAATATTCTCCCCTCAATATCAATACTATACAATCAACTATCATCAACACAGCCATTCAGAGCACAAATTTTTCACTTTTTCTAAATTTCACTGAAACTTTTATCTCTTTTGATAAAATAGAAATTTGAGATGATTAGCAATAATCCAACATCTCCTACAAATAACCCTGCAAATATAAGCACATCTAAGAATCCAGATAATAACCCAAGTAACAATAATACCAATACTAATAATAATAAGTTAAATAATACTACAAATGCAGGTAATGGAACTGGAAGTAGTAATACCACTAGTAAAAATAGAAATATAATTGCATCACATTATCAAATTGCACAGAAAATTGGTGAAGGATCGTTTGGAATAATTTTCAAAGGATATGACCTCATACGATCTAATCAACCCGTTGCGATTAAATTCGAATCGAGGAAAAGTGATGCACCGCAATTAAAGGATGAATTTAGAGCTTATAAAATACTTAATAGTGCCGTTAATCATTATTATAAAGATCCTGAAAGAGAATCTCATAAATATTTATCTGTTCAAGGTATTCCAAAAGTTTATTTTTTCGGTCAAGAAGGATATTACAACATCTTAATTATTCAACTGTTAGGTCCATCATTAGAAGATTTATTTGAATGGTGTGGTAGAAAATTTTCAATTTCAACTGTTGCAAGATTAGCAATTCAAATGATTGAAAGAATTCAATTTTTACATGAAAATAATTTAATTTATAGAGATATTAAACCTGATAATTTTTTAATTGGTGCAACAACTTCTGATAATACTATTTATATGGTAGATTATGGAATGGTGAAACAATATAGAGATCCAATTACTCATGTTCATATACCTTATAGAGAAAGAAAATCTTTAAGCGGCACTGCAAGATATATGTCAATTAATACACATTTAGGTAGAGAACAATCAAGGAGAGATGATTTAGAGTCTTTAGGTAATGTTTTTGTTTATTTCTTAAAAGGTCAATTGCCATGGCAAGGATTAAAGGCCCCAACCAATAAATTAAAATATGAAAAAATTGGTGATAGGAAACAAAAAATCCCAATTTCTGAATTATGCTCAGGTTTACCTATTCAAGTTGCAGAATATATACGGCAAGTTAGGAACTTAAAATTTGAAGAAAATCCAGATTACCTTGGTTATATAAATTTATTCCGCTCAATTCTTGAAGATCTTAATATTCATAATAATCTATTGCCTCACTCAAATTCTTTTACTTTATCTTCTTCAATAAAGACTAATAAATCTCAACTTCAGTCAAAACCACCTTTATTACAAAATTCATCAAATAATTCGGAAGCAAATTCGATTGTAAATGACTTAGATATTTATGAATATGATTGGATGAGACTAAATGATGGACAAGGTTGGAGCTGGGGTAAAAATAAAAAAATAAATTTAAATGGATATGGATCAGGTGTACGCCATACTACAACTCAACAGACAAATGTATCGCATTCGCAATCACAATCTCCTCAGCAGCAACATCAACAACAGCATCAACAGCATCAACAACAACAACAACAACAACAACAACAACATCCACAGAACATGACTAAAACTAACTCGAATGGTCATTTTTATGTAAATAACGGTTCTAACAATACTGGAAATCAAAGAGTTTCTAGCAAAACACGTGCAGTTTCCGCATCTGCGGCTAATGAACGTACTGGTCTTTTAGGGAATTTAGAGACTAATCAAAGACGTGCTAGTGGATATATACAACAACATATTGACGATGCTACATTTTATAACGGAAATATTCATCGTCATAATGATAACAATGATAATAACAATTTGCAGAAGTCATGGTTAAGTTGGATATGTTGTTGTTATTTTTAAGAAGCATAATAGAATTTTTGTGTGTAAGAAATTTGAATTATTTTAAAAAAAAGCTGGTCTATTTAAAAATAATCCTAGATCGTAAATTTGTATTACGTGTTTTGACAACGTATGTTTGATGTATCATTGTATGGAATTTTGGTGGAGCGGAGGAGGAATGGCAAAAATTGCATTATTTAGATGTTAATATATATAAATTTTCATTAAAGATACTTAAACTGAGATAACGTAATGGATTTCCTACATTGCTTTATTGGATTAGCATTTAAATATATGCAAGACGCTATTAGTAAATTATTGAAAAAAAAGATTTGCAGTCTAATCTATATTATTATTAACTCTTAAATCGCCCATTTTAACCAAAAAGCAAATTAAGAGTTACTAATTATAAAGATTATATAATACACGGCTTTCGACGTAACAGCATATATATCGATCTTTGACGTTGGACATTGAACAGCTTATTTCTTGTTCAGGAGTATTTATTTCCGCGATAAGATATATATGATAGACGATAGACGATAGAATGGAAGGTTAGTGATGGGATGAAAAATGGAAAGCTCCATACCGTAGAGCAAACGCCGAAGATTAAATATTGGACATTGAACATTGAACACTGAACATTGAAAATTGAAATGATATAGACATTTTATTTTTGAATTTGAAAGAAAAACCACAGTTAGCGAGGTTTTAAGAAGATAAGAAATATATATTTTAGAGACGAAGAAAGTGAATAATAATAAAAAAATATTTTGATGTTATACTCATTTTAGAGAGTATGTATAATAATAACTAATATTAAATCTATTTGCTTTAATACGTGTTACAAATATTTTAAATATTGTAGAAAATATATAATCTCTATAAGCAGATAAAAAAATTTATCTTTTTAATCATAATTTATAGCTTTGCACCAATATCTCTCTTTGCTGCAGCAATTGCATGATCTAAATCATCAATTAAATCTCTGATATCTTCAATACCAACACATAAACGAATTAAATCCCGTGGGAATTGTCTTTCAGCTAAAACTGCTTGATCAATTGAAGAATGAGACATTTTCAAAGGCAATGAAATTAACGATGAAACTGAACCAAATGAAACAGTTGTTGAAAAAATTTTAGCATGTTTAATAATTGATTCACTTAATTTAATATTACCAGTTTCAAAAGACAGAACTGCACCTGGTCCTTTACATTGACTAAAATGTAAATCATATTGTGGATGATTTTTTAAACCTGTATATCTAACTTTGAAACCTTTATTTAATAAATGATTTGCTAATTTAATACAATTTTCTTGTTCTCTTTCTAATCTAATTGATAAAGTTTTTAAACCTCTAATTAATAACCAAGAATCAAAAGGAGCTAAACCTGAACCAGTTGCATTTATAACAAAAAATAATTTTTTAGCAATTGAATCATTATTTGTTGCTAAAACACCAGCCATAATATCATGATGACCATTTAAATATTTTGTTGCAGATTCATAATGAATATCACAACCTAATTCTAATGGTGACATTAATAATGGTGTCATCATTGTATTATCGAAAACAACAATACAATCTGGATTAACTCTATGAGCATGATTTGCAATTTCACGAACATTAACAACATTAATTAAAGGATTTGTTGGAGATTCAATTAATACTAATTTTGTTTTTGAAGTAATAACATTTTTCATTAAATTTAAATCAGTTGTATCATAATGTTTAATAATAATATTACTCTTTTTTTCAAAAAAATGTAATAAACGATCTGAGCCACCATATAAATCTTCACCTGCGATAACTTCATCATTTGGTTTTAAATGTGCTGATAAAATAACATCTAAACATGCCATACCTGAATTAACCGTAAATACATGTTTACAATTAATAATAGATTGTAAATGTTCTTGTAATGTTGATCTAGTTGGATTACCTGAACGAGTATAATCATATTTTTCAGTTGAAAATGAATCAATTGAATCTGCTTTAAAAGTGGTAGATTGATAAATTGGAGGAATTGAAGCTTTGTTTCCATCTTCATGAGAGACTTTAACAATTCTAGTATTGATATGATATTTGTTCGTCATTGTATTGAATAGTTGTTGATTTTAATATTATAATAAATAATCCAGAAGAAAGGAAAAAAGAATATGCCTATATCAAAAAACAGTGAAATGAAATATACTGATAAATCTGAATATATGTATGTATTTATATATATATATAGTAAAAGAAAAAGAGAAGAATAAAAGAAAACGACAGATATCAAGAAGATCAAAGACCGTAATTTCAATAAAAAGAAAAAAAAAGGTTATAATAATAGAATAAAATAATGACGAAATGATAAAAAATGACTCAAATTTCTTATAATTTCTTATTTCTTATCATATTTTGTAAGAATTCGAAAAAGTAATTAAGATAATATCACAAATAAATTGTCGTGGTGGTGTAAAGATGTATTTATTTTTCCAATTTTTTATTTTTACATTTTTACATTTTTTTACATTTTTTATAAAAATTATTCGTCAATGTTGAGGGGAAGAGAGAGAAGGAGTAAAATCTAAGAGGAATCAATTAGCTTGAATATATATATACGTTATATTTCTAACATGAATATAGTAGTGTAGTTTATTTTGATTAATTTATTTTTTTTTTATCATTATTGAATTAATTACAATTTATAATACATTCATTAATATATAACAAGATGTTTTCCATTGCGGTTAGAAACAACACTAGAAGATTACTTGCATCTCCAACTAGTAAATTTGTAAGATCAAGTCATATTATTGCAGTTCATAGAGACACAAAGGAAAATAATGCTGAAATTCCATTTGAATTTACTCCAGAAAATGCAAAAAAGGCAGAAGCAATAATTCAAAAATATCCTCCACAATATAAGAAAGGTGCTTGTATGCCACTTTTAGATTTAGCTCAAAGACAAATTGGTTTTACATCAATTTCTGCAATGAATTATGTCGCAAAAAAATTAGATATGCCACCAATGAGAGTTTATGAAGTTGCAACATTTTATACAATGTATCAAAGAAAACCAGTTGGTAAATATCATATTCAAGTATGTACAACAACTCCATGTCAACTTTGTAATTCTGACCAAGTTATGCAAACTGTAATGGAAAAATTAAATTTACATCCAGGTGAAGTATCAAAAGATGGACTTTTCTCATTAGAAGAAGTTGAATGTTTAGGTGCATGTTCTAATGCTCCAATGTTTCAAATAAATGATGATTTTTATGAAGATTTACAAACAAAAGAAGAAGTTATTAATATCTTAGATGCATTTGCAAATGGTAAACCTCCAGTTCCAGGTACAAAAAGAAGAGAAACTTGTGAACCATTTACTGGTCCAAAAACATTAACTGAAGAACCATTAGATGTTTCTAAAATTACTAGAAGTGATTTATAACTTCTTAAAAAATAAAATACTATCTTTTACAAAAAAAAGTTTATATACTATATACAATATAATATAGTATAAAACATTTTATTTATTCATATTTCCAATTCTTCATTATTATTAATCTATATAATGATTATATATTTATATATATTTATTCATATATTATTAGTTTCTTTAACAGTCTATTTATTCATTTAAATTATAAACTATACACGATTATATTTTTAATATTAACTTATTTTTAAATAGTTAAAGTAGTTTAAAGATATAAATAAGATAGTTTATATATGTAATTGTAAGTTGTAATTATAACTGTAGAATAAGATTAACCAAATAAATTAAAAAAGAAAAGAAAAGAAAAAAATCAAATCAAATCAAATCTGCCAAAATTAATAGAATTAAAGTCTGATAAAAGAAAACCTAATCAAACAAAAATTAAATGAAATAACGTTCCATAACGTATTTTCGGGTATAAATATATATATTTGAATATTTGTAATAAATAATAATAATAATAATAATAATAATAAGAATGCGATGCAAGAATGGAATATCTAAATGTGATAAAGATATTGTATTAACAACATTTAATTATTGTTTTAAGCGGCATAAGCAGAATAATGTTTCATTCTTTCAATTTGGGCAGGAGAAGTATAATTAATACTTATAGTACGTCTTGGTAATAATTGATTTTGAGGTTGTGATAGTTGAAATGAACGATGAATTTGGTTAAATATACGCTCACTATTAAAATCGGCTGTATCACAAACAGTACATTGCTGTTGTTGAGACTTCATAATTGAAGCGATCTGTTGTGATTGTTGTCTGATTGCTTGTTTCATTATTACTTTAGTTTTTTTCTTTCTTGTAAGTTATTGTTGTTGTGATTAAATAAATTTTTTATTTTAAATTCATTATAAAGCAAATATAGCAATCAATTAAAAAAGGGAAGTACCCCCAGTATTTATATAAACAAGCCCAGATTATAAATATATTGTGGCTCCGCGAAGGTTAAAAAATTTTGAAAGACTATATTAATAATTAATAATATCAATTATTGTATGACAAATACGAATCGCTGACTCACCAGCACTTAATTGCGATCATCATCATCTTATCTTACTTGGTCTTCGGTTGTTCGGTTTTTTCGGTGGAGATATCAAATTTTTTTATCTTATTTTATATTTTTATTTTTATTTTTATTTTTTTCTTTATTTTTTTCTTTATTTTTGTTTATTTTTGTTTATTTAGCTTATTAATTATATCTGTATAATGTTTGTTACCTTTGATAAAACCGTTTAGCAGGCTTATCTTTTAAATCTTCTTTACATTTTTGGTTGATTATTAATTCAAGTAGTTTTTTATATCAATATTACATTGAAAAGTAATTAAATGAAAAGATACATTTGTAGTACTTAAAAAGAAGCAAGATGTAGGAAAGGTGGGGGACATCAATCAAAGATAATATTATTATAGATCGAGAACATAGATATATATCGGATCATAATTCTATTGATCTAGTCTGATAACCTTGATAAATATTTATTTTGGAATGGCCCCACATAAATTCCCATAAATAGTTAAGCGCTAGACTAAGTAAATGTATGTAAGTTCCGATTTACGTGTATATATGTAAATTAGTATTAATATAGAGAAAGCACATGCATGCATGCATGAAACTAAAATTTAAGGGTTTGATAATATCTAACCGGTTTAGCGCATATAAACAAGAAAATAAGAAAAGTATATTAATCAGACTGAGCGGGGCGCTGTTGAAATTTATCGGATTTTCGGATTGTCGGACTTCGCTAATGGCGACGATCGACGCTTACGATATATTTTTTGTTTTTTTTTTTTTGTTGAAAATAACATTTGTCTCTGTTAGAGTTTAATATACATAGATCAAAAATCAAACTCTGGACTTTCACATAATTTTAAACCTTTTTGAGGAATTTTGTACAAGACATATGTCCTTTTAACTACAAAAAGGTAACAAATGTTTTTTAGATTATTGGGAGCAGTTAAACTTGATATGATTAAAAATATAAAAAGAACATTATCGATTTTATTTATTTTTACGCAATCACCACAAATTAGTTGTCATATGTACTATATTAATATGTTCATGCCCGCTTTTATGATTTTTTTTAATATTACATTTCCAAATCAGGTAATTACTGAAATTCGTGGAAGATCCATAGAAAAAAATCAATAATAATAACATTGACATATATATATACAACAATACACTTGAAGCATAGCACAAAGACTTGTGTAATTTCATACAATCAGACTCATTATACTTTTTATTTACTTTCGATTTTATCAGAGACTAAAACAGATATGATGATAACGAGGAAAGTGCAGAGACTTATAACCTTTGCACTCTTTATCTTACTTTTATTTTATATTTTTGTTATCAGAAATACATCAAAAAATTCATTAATTTATATACCACAAGATTATAGCATAAATGAGAATAATCAAAACAATAATAAAAACAAAGTTGATTTACAAAATGTTGGATTTGATACAAAATCAATTAGATTTGCACCGGCTGAAACAATTATGCAAAATTACAATTCAATGATGATTGAACAACCAGATTTAATTGATTGGTCAAAATTTGCATATGCATTTTATGCAACTTCACATGATCAATTAGTGCCGATTTTAATTAATGTTAAACAATTATATAAATTAAAGACAAAGGCAAAAATTGAAATTTTATGTTCATTTGATTATAATTTAGAATTACCAAATTCAACTGAAAATGAATATGTAAAAAAAATAATTAAATTATTAACTGAAAAATATAATGTTAATTTAAGTATTGTTAATTTAATTAAATCAAAATTTGAAAAAGATTCAGAAACTTGGGCGGAATCATTTACAAAATTAAATATTTTTAATTTAGTTCAATTTGATAGAGTTTTATATCTTGATTCAGATGCAATAATTCAAAAAAAAATGGATCAATTATTTTTATTACCACCTGCTTTATTATCAATTCCATTGAATTATATTGATTTGAAAAATAAAATATCCTTCAAAAAAGTATTAGATCCTGAAGAATTGAATAATTTAAATGATGATATGTTACCAACACCATTTGAATACTCATTATCAATTCAAGATATTTATAAAAAAAGAATTGAATATGAATCAGATTTTAATGATAAATATTTTAATTCATTATATTCTTTATTCCCATCGATCGAATTAACATTAGATACTTTTCAAGATATTAAATTGGCAAGTTATTTTATGTTAGTTATACCTGATAAAAGTATTTTTAATTGGCTTTTAGAAAAAGTTAAAAACAAAAAACCACAAGAATTTGATATGGAAATAATTAATAATGTTTGGAAATTATCTGATATAGAAAATAATAATTATTATTTACGTAAAGAGATTTCAAATTTAAATGATAGTTCGAATATGTGGTTAAAATCTTCAATTATACCGTCATTATTAATTTTACCTCATTATCCATATGGTTTATTATCAGGTGAGTTTAGACATAATTTATTTGAACATTCTGCTTATTTATCATCACCTGCAGATTTATCATATTTAAATGAAAAATCAACTATTTTAAGTATTCAAAGATCAATTAAAAATGGTAAAAACTATAAAGATATTGAAGATGTATTAGAAGTTTTTCCTGAGGTTCCATATTGGGATTGGGCTTGGAGATTTAATTTTGAAGGTAAAGCTGTTAATATTGATGAATTAAATCAAATTATTGATGATGAAACTTTAAAATCTGATAATAAAAATTTAAATATTGAAAATTTTCAACATATTGATAAAAATGATGAAATTGGTACCGGTATGGGTGTTGAAAGGTTTGGATGGGAAAGTAAAAAAATCGCACAAGAAGCTTGTTATATACATTGGAGTGATTGGCCGTTAGATAAGCCATGGCTTATAAATGATAATAATAAATGGGTCTTAGATAAACTTGCTGAGGAAAGTTTAGATAAATGCAAAGCAAATATTAAAGATGTTTTTGAGTCACTTTTAATTGATGTCAAATTAAAATCTCAAAGGTATTTAGAACGAGAGTATAAATTTGCTGAAAGGACATGTATTGAAAGTATAATTACATGGAAAAATTTATATGACGATTATGCATCATTTTTAAATTCTATTGATAAGGAAATTACATCTATTTAATATCTAAAATAAAATATCTAATTAACTGTATTAATATATTCATCATTTTCTATCACTTTAATTAAATTTGAAATACATTCTTCAGTTGCATATTCTAACGTGTTTAATGTTCCACTACCTAAATGTGGAGTAATTGTTGAAGTAAAAAAAGCATTTGATTTTTCATTAATTAATGTTTCATTAAACCAATAATTCTCTATAATTGGTTCATTTGGAAAAACATCTAAACCAACATGAGAGACTTTACCAATTTCAATCGCTGTTTTTAGTGCTACAGTATCAATACAAGAACCACGTCCAACATTAACAATGATTGAATTATTATTAACATTTTCTAACATATGACTGTTAACTATATGATTTGTTTCTTTTCCACCTGGCAGACAAATAATTAACACATCAGCATTTAAAGTTGCTTCATCGATTTCCTCTTGAATTAAAGATGAATAAAATTCAATTTTTTGTTCCTTTTTAGAATATTTTGACGGATTTCTGACTAAGACATGAACATTCATTCCAATTGTTAACATTCTTTCAACAACAAATTTACCAATAAGCCCATAACCAAAAACAACACATTTTCTACCCCCAGATCGTTTAATAGGCTGTCCATGAAACATATGGCCAAATGCAAAACCAGTTTCTTTTTTATTACTAAATTCATTTCTGACTTCATCACGAATTTTTAATGTGTGTTGATCAATATTTATTGAATTATGAATTTTATTGTCCCAAGAACTGAATTTACGAACACCTGATAATACATGCCATAATGCACAATCCGCAACATCCATTCCAACATGATAATCAACGGGAGCATTACATAATTTTATACCTTTTTCATTAAGGTAAGATAAATTATAACCATCATATCCAGCGCTACAAAGGCCTATAACTTTTAAATTTGGTGGTAATGCATCAATTAAATCTTTATCATTTAATCCACCGATTGAATTGAAACCTGGATATGAACCAAAAATCGCTAATGCTTTAACATATGGATCATTTTGCATGTCATTTTTCAATGCTGTTTTTGTACTTAACGAATATGTTACTATATTAAAATTTTCAACAAGATAATTATAACTTGAAATTGTTTCTTGAATCGGGAAGAGTGAAATTATTGTAGGTTTGCCCATTTTCTCCGTGTTTTATTTTTTCTGGAAATTAGTAATCAATGACTTAAAAAACTAAAATTGAACTTCATGTGCCGTTAGTAGAACATACATCCTATTGAAATAGAACGCCGACCCTGGTCTGGTCTGGCTGAATAAAATTCATGTTAGCGAAAAAGTATGGGGAATATTATATATACATATTATATATACGTACATATATATATATCTATATATATTTTATTATCATCGATCTATTTAAATTAATTTTGGTATAAAAGCTAAATTGAAAACATCATTTGATTTCAGATCATATAAATTAAATTAACGATGAATTTAAAATTTTTTATTAATAAATAAAAGAATAGTAATGGTAAATGATAAATATAATTTTATATAACAATATAGAAATAAAGAAAAGAGAAAATAAATTAAGTTAAATTGAATTAAACTAAATTAGATTAAATTAATGGTGGTTTTCACCAGTACCTAAGTAGTTTAATTTGTAAACAGAACCACATTCCCAACATCTTGCAACTTTATCAGTAGTTGGTTTTAACCACATAACAACATGTGAACCAGCTGGGGAACCGGTACAACCAACATATCTGAAATTATCATAAGAATCAATAAGAACTGGATCAGCCATAGTACCAATTCTTGAAGCATCTAAAGGTTCAGTTTCGAAAACTTCAATACCTTCTAATTTACCTAATAATTCAAATCTTTCTAAACCAGTTGCTTGTTGTAAATCAGTTGGAACTTCACCTGCCTTTGCACCTTCACCGATTAAATCATATGTAGTGTGAACTTCTGATAAAGATTTTGCAGTTTTGAATTCTTTTGGGGTGGAGTTTCTAACAAGGGTAGAAGTTGAGAATAATCTTGTTGATCTAGCAAGTCTAAGGGATTGTCTAAACATTCTAAATTAATATAATAAGGTAAGTTTAATTATTGTTTTTTTTTACAATAATGTTAGTATTTTTCAATCATATAAAATAATAAGCTTAAAAGCAGAAAAATATGAAATTAAGATTAATTGACGCCTATATATAATTGTTTCAAAATATAATTAATTTGTGTAACCATTTGAGTTATTTTAGTCATGCTATCTCAATTCAAAATTTTGATTAGGATATGTAAGTTAGATTGATTTTCATTCTCAGTATGTTTAAATATAAATAAATATTTGATGTGATCTTATAAAACAATAGCATTCGAGTCGGGAAAAGGTAGTGGATACTACGAAAGGTGAATATAATAACCGTTAAGATGAATTATTTTGATGATAATTATTTTTTTCTGCTGTTTTCAGGTTGACGGATATTAAATTTTTGAGATATATCTACTAATTGGTAAACTTTGAATCAATTATCTTTTGCACATATGGATCATAGGGGAAAAAACATTAATTAGGTACATACGTGAATATGGAAGTGTTGTGTGTCTCTATATATTTAAAACAACCAACAAGTAAGATAAATAGATCTTAGTATGGTTGTTGTAACCATCTAAATAAGCTTACATAGGCCAATACTGTTGTTTGTAGCGCATTTTATTAAAATTTACGTAAGCAAAATAATATAAATTTGAAATTTTGTCGGGTGATTCATTATGGAGGGTCTCTTACGTGGATTTTGATTGGTCAATATGAATTATAATTAAAATTGGTGTACAGGTGCATATAAACAAAAAAAAATAAAATAAGATAAAAAAGGGTTTAAAATATATCACGTGAAAGGTTTAAGGGCAAATATAGATGTTTAAGGTTATGTGAGTGACTGTTTTTAATAGTTTTTATGAATATTTTGCGCGTCATTTTGTGTTGTCAGCAGTAGTAGTGTCTGGACTGGACTGGTTCTCCAGTTGAGGAAGAATCGGACTAGCTGTAGTGAAAAATATCAGTATTCGTTCACTTAACTGTGACCATACATATTTAATTTTTTGAAAAGTTTACTTAGACAACCACATAGATACGTATGTACATATCACTACCTGAATAATTAGAGGCAAATATATGGCAACCTGAAGAGTTGATTTAATACTCAAGTCAGTGAAATTGAAGGATATTTACATATAACATTTACAGAATATTTCATTAAAGAAGTAATAATTTTAGCAAGGGAGCTGAACTTAATAAAACAATTACGAGTAGAAATATGAAAAATTAATCAAGTCTATGAGTTTATATATAATCCAAATTAAAACTTTCCAGATTGAAATTTGTAAAGCTAAATATATTAACCAATATAAATATTCAATAGAAATAAACAAGATTTTAACCAATTGACTTTATTTTAAATTAGTATCAGATTATTATTATTAGATTAATTATTTACTTAATGCTATGGTCCTCATTATTTTAAATTGAATTTTTTAATACTAACATTAATTAATTGTATATATCAAAAAAATTTTTTTATTACAGAAAATGCCAAAGAAGAGAGCTGCAAACGGTAGAAACAAGAACGGTAGAGGTCACGTTAAGCCAGTCAGATGTGTTAACTGTTCCAGATGTGTTCCAAAGGATAAGTCCATCAAGAGAATGACTGTCAGAAACATGGTTGAAGCTGCTGCTGTTAGAGATATTTCTGAAGCATCAGTTTATGATGAATATCCAATCCCAAAGATGTTCAACAAATTACACTACTGTGTCTCATGTGCTATTCACTCCAGAATTGTTAGAGTTAGATCCAGAACTGACAGAAAGATTAGATCTCCACCTGTTAGACAAAGATTCAGCCAAAACGCAAAGAGAGTCTCCCCAGCTGATGCTGCAAAGAGAGCTTAATTGTGTATGTAATTTATAATTAACTTTGTTCTACATCTACATCTAAATCTACATAAATAAAAATCTATATAAGTTTAATCTTACTATTAACTTCTTGATAAAACATCGATAATAGTAGTACAATAGTTAAATCTTTTTGAGAATACATTAATCAAAAAAAATTAAAACCTTCTTTCTCCCAATCTCCAACTAATTTATTAGTGCTCGCTCTGTGTAATTACAATTTTTAAGTTCGTTGAACTCAATTTGCAATCTAAGGTATGGATTTAATTGCTGCTAGCCTGCTAATTTAACATATGTTCCATTAAATAGATACTCGTATTACTTTACTAATTATTAATATACTAAAAGTTATATACTCAATTCGACTCAATTCAACATGGAGGAACCTAATTGGAAATTTAGTCAGTGTTTTGGTGATAAAGGTGATATAGAAAATATAACTGAAGCTGATATTATCTCAACTGTTGAATTTGATCATACAGGTGAATTCTTAGCAACTGGTGATAGAGGTGGTAGAGTTGTTCTTTTTGAAAGGAATGAATCAAAGAAAAATTGTGAATATAGATTTTATACAGAATTTCAAAGTCATGATGCAGAATTTGATTATTTAAAATCTTTAGAAATCGAAGAGAAAATAAATAAAATAAAATGGTTAAAAAGATTTAATCAATCAAAGTTTTTATTATCAACTAATGATAAAACAATTAAATTATGGAAAGTTTTCGAAAAACAAATCAAGATTGTATCCGAAAATAATAATATTTCTCCAAATTCAAATTCATCAGATCCAAAATCAACTACTAATATTTCTCATCAATTATCATCATTTCAAACGAATCCTAATTTAATTACGAATTTAACAACTTCAAATAGTTCAATCATGGCTGACATAAAATTACCAAGGTTAACTTACCATGATACAATAACGGCTGCTCAACCAAAGAAAATATTTGCTAATGCACATGCTTATCATATTAATTCAATTAGTGTAAATTCAGATCAAGAAACTTTTATATCAAGTGATGATTTAAGAATTAATTTATGGAATTTAGGTATTGAAGATCAAAGCTTTAATATAGTTGATATTAAACCAACGAATATGGAAGAATTAACAGAAGTTATCACAAGTGCAGAATTTCATCCTTTAGATTGTAATTTATTCATGTATTCATCATCTAAAGGAATGATTAAATTAAATGATATGAGAATGAATTCATTATGCGATAATCATGCAAAAATATTTGAAGAATATATGGATCCATCAAGTCATAATTTTTTTACAGAAATTACATCATCAATATCAGATGTAAAATTTTCCTCTAATGGTAGATATATTGCAAGTAGAGATTATATGACGGTTAAAATCTGGGATATTAATATGGAAACAGAACCAATTAAAACAATTAATATTCATGAACAATTAAGAGAAAGATTATGTGATACTTATGAAAATGATGCAATATTTGATAAATTTGAAGTTCAATTTAGTGGTGATTCAAAATCAGTGATGACAGGATCTTACAACAATAACTTTATGATTTATCAAAATTCAGTTAGCCCCGAATGTTCAACAGTGGAACAAGACAATGAAAAGGAAATTGTTTTACAAGCTGATAAATCTGCATTTAAAATTAAAAAATCAAATAATAAACGTAAGAATTTATCAATGCTTAATAAATTGGATCCTGATTCAATTGATTTCAAAAAGTCAATCTTACATTTAAGCTGGCATCCAATGGAAAATTCTGTTGCGATTGCTGCAACTAATAACCTTTACATATTTTCTGCACTTTAATAGTGACATATATAACATATTAATTTTTTTCCAAAAAATATTAACTGTTTCAGTTCCATTATTAAATTGATTTACTACGTATTAAGTTTACGTTTTTGGTTTTATATAATTCTGCAATCTCTACTAAATATATTAAAGGCTTTTCTTATTTCTCATGATTCATATTTCATATTTCATATTTTACATTTTACATTTTACATGTTAATTCTTATATATCTTTTTCAATAATTTTTTTCCATTTTTCATAATAAATTTTACTCTATAATAATTACATTATTAGGACAGTATGCTTAGTTAGTTTCTGTACAACTAGTTTGTTCACTGACAAATTAATATTCGATCAAATTGAGGTTTAGTTATGTTTAAATTAAATTGATTGAATTATTGTCAACTACTAAACAAAAGCAGTTGAAAATGAAGGATCACTACAAGATACAACAAAGATTATTGGTGTGCTTTGAATTACTGAATTAACCAATTGTAAAGGATAAAGGCATTTTACAAATGAAAAAAATATATGATTGTTATATTGCTTAGTCTTGGTAATTGTGATTTCCTTTTTGTTTTTTTTTTATAAAAGAAGAAAGGTCTTATATTGAAATAGAAAATATAAAAGTAGAAGTATAAAAAAATTAATAATAATAATAATTTATTTGGATGTTGTATAATAATAATAATGTGTTGAAAAATTTTATGAAAATCCTGTATGCAAATTTAATTTATCTATTTGATAATTCTGTTACAGTCTGGATTCCAGAAAAGAGTTTTTTGACCATCACCCCAAAAGAAGTCAACTCTTCTAATGTTTAAGTATGGATATGCAGCAACTGGCCATTCTTCATCAGATAAATGTTTGTTGTGTTCTCTGTGTTCTGCATGTTCCTTTTCAACAAACCAAGTGTTAATTGCAGTTGCTCCAATAATTGGAGCTGCTAAAAAGAGAGAAACTTTTTTCCAGTTAGAGGATGAACCATCTGCATGATGTTCAACTGCTTCTAAATGCTTTGCAAATTCTGCACCCTTTGCTGGATCTGCAGTAAAAGCTGGTTTGTCAAGGTTTGATTGGAATCTTCTGCCAATGATTTTGGCTTGTCTTTTTGCAACTGTTCTAAACATTTTTTTCGTTTAATCTATAGGAAACTAAAAAAAATCAATGAAAATAATTATTAATCATAATATAGATAAGCTTAATCCAATATATTTGGCTTATAACTAAACAAACTACATAACAAAATGACTCCATATAAACTGGAGATTGGAAACCTCACCACTCACGCAATTACTAGACTCGCAATCTCATTGGCCAATTGGCACGTGGAGTCGATCGACCGCACATCAGGACGTTTGACGTTTCCAATCCTGGTATCGTTCTAAAAGAGCACCCTCAACAAGATGGACTCCATCAAGTTGATTCCCTACTGTTAACCATCCTGATCTTGTATTGTGTTGTCTTCCAAAAATCTCCAGTTTCTTAACACCTTGACCAACGAGTCTGTCAACAATACCATAAATTTCATCTGGTTTACGTGATGTTTCACGTGTACTGGATATCAGAATTTGTGCATCGATACCTTTATTGAGCCATTTGACTTTCCCTTTAATACCAACAAGCAAATGCTCTTTTGAATGGTTAAGCCAATGTCCTGTCCGTCCTGTACTAATGGTTCGTATTAATTGACTGGTTTTAATCCATGTAATTTGATTGATAACATTATATCCCCACTTGTTAAGAAACTCACGACCAGTTTCAATCGTACGACCAGTAACCCAGAGTAAAAATAAACCTTCTCTTTGTAATTTATCCATTCTTAAACTAAGTAATTCCTCATCCTTCAGACTGCTGTAATTTAGATTCATATGAATTGTCCAACTTGGATCGGCAATAACAATCCCAAAGTCATTTCCAAAAATATCAAAATCAATTTTCATCAAATCACAATTAATCCATTGTGCCGGCAATTCAGGTTTTAAATATGTACACACAGATTCACCTCTTGTAAAATCCCAAATTCTAATGTTTTCATTAACCTCAAATAATTCTTTATCAAAATCAGTATCATTATTGCTACTATCATTTTTAATTTGATTATTCATTTTTATAGGCATTAATTGTCCATAATGAATATATCTACAACTTGACATTTTATGACATGTATCTAAATATGAACAATCGCCAAGTTTGAAATCGGTTTGTGATTGAATTATTGGAACGAAATGCAATTTATTTTCAAGACATTTATATAATTGCTGAAATTTATGATTATTATTGAATTTGTCTTTTGCGTGAACATGATCACAAATTAGCCTCTTTAATTTATCTTCGTTCAATTTACAGTAACTCGTATTTTTATCAAACGTGATTAAAGAAGTTAAAAATTGTGCATGTTCTGAATCTTCACAACAATCAAAAAATGGTTGAATACGAGTTCTTAATCTTGCTCTTTCTCTTTGTAAGCTATATGATGAACATGGGTTATTAAGTAAATAATCTAATTGTTCTAATCTATTAGATCTAGTTGTTAAAGTATAGGTATCATTGATATCTTTGGGAATTAATTTTTTATTTGTGATCATTTTAAGGGGATAAATATCATTCTCTGAAGTGATTGGTTTTTCACCTCCAATTAAATCTAGTACAAATTTTAATTTGTCTTCTTTATTAATCGGAATTTCAACTTTAGTATTATCAAATGTTTTACGTGGATATTCAAATTCAATGTTGCTTATCAAGAAATTACATTGATCGATATATGATGTTGGGGAGGAATGTGAAGTCGGTGAACACGATGAAGATGGTGAAGGTGAGGTTGTTTGGCTGGATTTCGATGACGATGAATGTGACACTGATGATAATGGTGATAAAGATTTATTTGATTTTGTATTTAGTGAAAGTGGGGATGCATTTTCTTTTTCATTGTTTGATTTGTTCGGAGATATTGTTGAGGTTGTTAACAAAGAGGAGGTAAATTTGGCTGATGATGAAGTTAATGATGATGATGAAGCCGATGATATTGATGCTTTGTTTTTGGAATTTCTTGAATTTGAAGTAAGTAAACCTGTGGATAACGAACCAGCAGAAGGTGGTGGGGACACATTATTATTATTATTATTATTATTATTATTACTATTATTATAATTTAAACTTTGCGATGTCCTTAACAACAATGCTAAGGATAATCTGTTAATGTATGTGATTCTATCAAAGCAAAGAAAAGGATCTTCATAATGTTGATCTAATGCATTATTCGGAATACAAACTAATGTATTATCATTGCACATTTTATCAATGATTTTCAGATATTTCATAAATTGTAGCCATGAAACTTTGTCTTTACCTTTACTGTAGACAGAACAAACAAAACAAAAGTAGATTTCGGGAATAGAACCACCAACAGGCGGCTCTGTTAGTAAGTAGTGCCAGTCTAATAGAAACTTAACAATCTCTAAGCCTTTTCTGTCCATAGTATTTATATATAGATTTTAAAAAAAGAAAGATTTGATAATGCAGAAATCAAGCTAAAGCTCAAACCAGACATACTTGAAAAAAACTTTACATCATTAGCTTTTCTTGGAACATTGTAATATCCTTCGTCCTTTTCCAAACAAGCAGAAGGCTCACTCACGAAGTCTCTCACCTCTCACCATTGCCTATTAATTGTACATACCAGCAAATTTAACTGAGAGGAAAAGAAGAAAGTGATTTGTCTTGTATTTCCGCATTTGGAATGATGTTGTTTTTTACATGCTTGAATCAGCTTCGCTAATGTTTTGAATACTTTCTAAGTATTATTCATCATGTTTCTTTTGTTTACGTTTCAACTTTAGATGCAAGAAACCTTCATTGTTTTACCAAAACACCTTTGCTTGCATTCGGACCATATTACAACAACAACTAAAGTTTGAAGATTCATCGCTACACTTTGAAATATTAGAAATTAAATAAATACAATCAGATATATGGAATTAGAATTAGGGTTATCTATATAGTCATAAGTAGCATCCCACACTCTTGTCGATAAAACAACAACAAAAAACTAAAAGTAATATCAAGTTTTTAGCAATTAACCACAATATGAATGATCGAGGTTCAGATGATTCTGAACCCGTACCAGTTACAAGCGAAAACTTTGAATTATGGATTCGAATGGCGACAGATAATAAAATTAACACTGATAATTCATGGAACTTTGCTTTGATTGACTATTTTTACGATTTCTCTGTTTTACGGGACGGTGATGGCATTAATTTTCAAAAGGCCTCAACTACATTAGATGGCTGCATGAAGATTTATTCACACCGAGTAGATTCTGCTGCTAAAGACACAGGCACTTTGTTATCTACTTTAAATATCAGACCTAACAAATCTTCAAAGTCTACCCATAATGAAGATGAAAATGGTAAGGAGGATGAAGATGAAGAAGGTGAAGAAGAAGCAGATGATGACAACGAAAACGACCCAGCAGTCAATGGTTCTAGTGGAAACAAAAAAAAGAAATCAAAAATACGAAACAGGACCTCATCTGAAAAGCATATTGCAAGTTCGTTCAATATTATTAGAATTAAAGATTCTAACCGGCCTGTTAAAATAGATCCCGTTTTTAAAAATGCATTGGCTGATTTTGATGAAGGTGGTGCAAAAAGTTTGTTGAATAACATTTTAAGGATTTCAAAAGAAGGCAAGGTTGTTTTTGATGTCGCTAATGACGATTCTGAATTACTTGAAGAATTCAGTGAAGGTAAGAAATTTCAATCAAATGTTAATTATGAAGATCATGAGGTTAATGATGATTCACTTTTTTCAAGCTTGAAAAAATTTGTGACTTTTGATATTATTGGAGAAAATTTAGATATTTGTCCATCATTAACTAAATTAAATGAGCTTTCTGAAGGAAAGGGTGACGCATCTTCATTATTGGAAGAACTTGATGAAGTCGATATCACAGCAATTGAAGAAGAAATGATGCAATCAAGATTACAGCATATACAGATAAATACTACTACTAATAATAATGACAACCAGGAAGAAATGATATCTGATAACGATAATTTTCCTGTTTTTGAATATGATCTTACTCATAATAAGAATAATGAAGATAATAATGACAATGCTACTAATAATGGAGAAGATGATGCAATGACAAATATTTCCAAACGTACCCAATATTCGTTATATATGGATGGTGATGGCAATTCAGATCATAGCAGTTCAGGCACTACATTGCAACGCTTATTTGATGGAACATTTGAAGCTGATTCATTATCAAATTATGAAAATTTAATCGACCTTACGCTTGATCAGTTAGACCTTAAAAAAATCAATATTTTCAATGATATAGGATCTAGATCTAATGTTTTTTGGAAAATTGCAAGATTAAAACGCTCCATTAATAGTACACCAAGATATTCTGAAGAGCAGCATAATATCGAGTTAGAAAGTAATAGTGAAACAGAGAAGAAAAAAAGGAAATACGAAAGAAACCAAAGAAATCAAAGCACATGTGCAATTGATTTCTTGTCAGATGAAAATGATGTGGAAGAGGCGGAAGTGTTTAAAACAACAAAATTCATATCAAAAATATTTCTGAATGAGAAGGAAAGAAAAGCTAATAGACACATATTGGAAAATGACTCTGCATTTACAGTTAAAAATTTAGCATTCTTAAATTTGAAACCCAAACAGATAACGAAATCATTTCTAATTTCAAAACAAGGAACAATTACACACAAAGATCAAGATAAGATGAATCACATACCCACAAATGAAAAATTTTTTGCAGAAAATTATAAAGGTGAAAGTAACAATGATATATTGAATGATTCGATTTTGAGTGAACCGCTTGAACCAAGTAGTGAGATCAACAATTTTGACGATTTTGATCCCAATGGAATTGAGGGATTTGACATGCCGTTATCGGAAGTTGATAATTATGAATCTTCTTTACAAAATCAGTCACAGCCACAATCTCAGATATCTCAAAATTTACATCGTTCAGCTACAATTACGTATGCAAAAAGATCAAAGAAGGTTGATGTCAAGTTACTTAAACAAAATATTTGGAAATCAATCGAAGAAATTACGATACACAAAAAGAAACGTCCAGCTTCACACTTTGGAAATGAAGGGCAAGGGGAACCATCGACTGCACTTCACAGTAATTCGGAAGACGGATTCTCCAATCAGGAAGAAATTGCTGGCGATAATGCGAATATAGATTCAATGAATTTTACCCAAGTTGTAGAAATTATGTCATCGAAATATGATCCAAAAGTAAAAAAAGATTTATCAACAAGTTTTTGTTTTATTTGCTTGCTACATCTAGCCAATGAGCAAGGTCTTACTTTAGAAACCAGGGATGATCATCAAGATATTATCATTCATAAGTGATGCGGCAATAGATACTCAAAATGTATACTACCCAGTGTGTAAATTAATTATAAAAAATAATACAATATACCATATTTCTATGAATTTTAATCTTTCTTTTGCTGAAAAAAGAAAACCGAAAAATTTAATATTAAGTAAATATACAATTAGAAACTCTAAATAAAAAGTGTATAAAATGCGAGACATGAGAGTGATTCAATCTTTAAAATCGAAATTACCATTCTTGAACATTATTACCATATGGAGATTTCTTTGTACCTCTTACTGGAATAATAACTGAACAGCCGTTCTCAATGAATGAAAATTGATCTTTTCTATTAGCTTCATATTTATCAATGAAATCAGATTTTGTAAGTGTAATTCCAATATCATCTAAACCGTTAATCAAACAATGTTTTCTGAATGGTTCAACATCAAAATGTTCAACTAAAATTTCACCATTTGGACCTTTAATTTGTTGCTCAACTAAATCAACAGTAAGTTGTTTACCAGCTTTTGCAATTGGATATAATTTTTCAATGATAACATCTTGAGGTAATCTAATTGGTAATAAGCCATTTTTAAAAGAATTATTGTAAAAGATATCACCGAATGATGGTGCAATGATTGATTTAATACCGAAGTCCTTTAGAGCCCATGGTGCATGTTCTCTTGATGAACCACAACCAAAATTATCACCAGTACAACAAATAATATTTGCCTTATTGAATGGTTCAACATTTAAAACAAAATCAGTCGCAACATCCTCACCATTTGCACCCTTTGTAAATCTTGCTTCGTAGAAAAGACCTTTACTTAAACCTGTTCTTTTAATTGTCTTTAAGAATTGTTTTGGAATGATTGCATCTGTGTCAATATTTGCCTTTTCCATTGGTGCAGCAACAGAGGTTAAAATTGTGAATTTTTCCATACCGATTGATTCTGACTCAGTTGAATGAGGATTTGGTGGAATATCATTGATTTCATCTCTCAATTCTTCAGACTTAGTTTCACCTGCTGGTAATGGTGCCTTTTCATGTTCGTAAACTGCATCTTGTAAAGCTTTATCTTCAATTTCAGAGCCTAATTGAATTGCAGGTTGATTTTTGTTTTCGTTATATTGGAAATTTCTAATATCGGTGAAATGACCAACAATACCAGCGGCAGCAGCCATAGCAGGAGACATTAAATGAGTTCTTGACAAAGCACCTTGTCTACCACGGAAATTTCTATTTGAAGTTGAAGCACATCTTTCATATGGATCTAAAATATCTGGGTTCATACCAAGGCACATTGAACAACCTGCTTCTCTCCATTCAAAACCTGCAGCTTCAAAGATTTTATCTAAACCTTCAGCTTCAGCTTGTTTTTTAACTAAACCAGAACCTGGAACGACTAACGCTAACTTAACGTTTTCAGCCTTTTTGTGACCAAGAACAACTTTTGCTGCTTCTCTTAAATCTTCAATACGAGAGTTAGTACAAGAACCAATGAAAACTTTATCGACTTTTAAATCTTGCAATGGAGTGTTTGGTTCTAAACCCATATAATTAAGAGCGGCTTCAACACCAGATTTTGCGATTGGATCAGAGAAATTATTTGGGTCTGGAACTTTAGCAGTAATTGGTAAAGCATCTTGAGGAGAATTACCCCAAGTTATAGTTGGAACAATATCTTCAGCTTTAATTATAACTTCTTTATCAAATTTAGCATCATCATCAGAATATAAAGTTTTCCAATATTTGAGTGCCTTTTCCCATTCATCACCCTTTGGAGCTAATGGTCTACCTTTGATATAATCAAAAGTTATTTGATCAGGAGCAATCATACCAGCTCTAGCACCTGCCTCAATTGCCATATTACAAATTGACATTCTTGCTTCCATACTTAAATCTCTAATTGCTTTACCAGCAAATTCAATAACGCAACCAGTACCACCAGCAGTACCAATTACACCAATAACATGTAAGACTAAATCTTTTGAAGTAATACCTGGTTTTAAATCACCGTCAATTTTAATAAGCATATTTTTTGATTTTGTTTGAATTAAAGTTTGAGTTGCTAAAACATGTTCAACTTCAGAAGTACCAATACCGAAAGCTAATGCACCAAAAGCACCATGAGTTGAAGTATGAGAATCACCACAAACAACAGTTGTACCTGGAAGTGTAAAACCTTGTTCTGGACCAACAACATGAACAATACCTTGTCTGTCATCGGTCATACCAAAATAAGCTAAATTAAAATCTTTGACATTTTGTTCTAAAGTTTCAACTTGAAGTTTTGAATCTTCTTGATCAATAAAAGTTGAAACATTTTTAAAATTTTTTCTTGAAATGGTTGGGATATTGTGATCAACAGTAACTAAAGTACAATCTGGTCTTCTAACATCTCTACCTGCATTTTTTAAACCCTCAAAAGCTTGCGGAGAGGTAACTTCATGAACTAAATGTCTGTCAATATAAATTAAATACGAACCAGAATCGTCCTTATGGACAATATGATCTTTAAACACCTTATCGTAAAGAGTAGACATAATTGAGTTAAATGTATCTATATTTAAATAAATTAATAATTGTTTAATATGATTATTAAAATAAACCAATTAATAAACCAAAAATATAAATAAAATTAGAAATTATTTATGGTTTTATTAGTTAGTTATAAATGAAAAATAAATTTCATCAGAAGCACACAAATTTGAAAATCCAATTAGCGACGGTTTATTGCTAATCCCGGTACCGGCAAGTGTTACTCATATATCGCGTTGTCCGTTACCGGAAGTTTAGTCAACTACATTACGTTACGTTACTACATGACTGAGGGATATCGTAATACTAAGTAAGGAATTTAAACAATACAATACTAAACATTACTTTTTTTTTTAGTATTGACCTTATCTTATCAAGATCAAGATTAACTCACTAATTTTTTATTTTAGATTAATTTTATTAATCAGTCATTCTACAGATCATAAATTAAAATTTATAAATGATACATCATTAACGTTTGCATTTCCACCATGCACCTACAAAACATGCACCAATCAAAATACTGGCTTCAATTCCTTTTAAAATACGTTGCTGTCTCTCTTCACGTTTGATACATTGACTGTAAGGAATGTCACCACGGAATGATACCATGGTATATAAAGGAACCCATAATGATGGAAGGGCTCTACCAAGTAATCCATCTAGAGTCTTTCTAAACAAATATGCCGAAGAAATAACTTTGGTTGACATTTCCCTATAATTATCTAATGCCAATTTAAGTATTGCCTTAAGGTCTTCATGCCTTGTCTGACTATATTTATTAAATGCCTCTTCTCTTGTAATATCCTTTAGATCTAAAAGTTGCAACAATGTACGAACATCTTCAAATCCGCAATTCATACCTTGACCATAAAATGGAACCATTGAATGTGATGCATCTCCAATAATAATACATTTATCACTATAATTATATTGACTACATGTAACTTGCATTAATGCACCTTTTGGATTTTCCATGAAAACTTTTATAATATTTTCAACACCAATTAATTTAATTGCATCAGGAAAATTAAATTCAAAAAATTGTTTAATAATCTCAGGTTTATTTAATGATTCAGTCAATTTCCAAGGTCCAAAAAATGTTGATGTAAATGAACCATCTCCATTAGCCAATGCAATTAGCATAAAATCTTTACGTGGCCAAATATGTAAATGATTTGGATCAATTAAAAATGAGTTATTTTCTCCAGGTGGAATGTATAATTCTAAATAACATTTATCAATATATTCTTGTGAATAATCCATACGAATATATTTTTGCATTTGATATCTAATATTTGAATATGAACCATCTGCACCAACAATAAAATCAAAATTATAATTTTTCTTTTCTTTACTACCATTATCATTATTAATAACACATTCAACCTTAGCATCTCTTGAAGTAAAATTTAAATTTGTAATTTTATGATTAAATAATAATTTAATTTGATTTGTTGCAGTTTGATTAAATTTATCAATTTCATCTAATAAATTTTCATTTAATTTTGCTCTATCAATTGAATTAATATGTTCGCCAAATAATCCATAAATTTGACTTTCTTGTTTACCATCTAATGTATGGATCATTCTACCATACATTGGAATAATATCTTTTAAAACTCTGGTTGCCATTTCTGGATCAACATATTCTAATCCTCTAATACCACGATCACTAACAGCTAAATTAATTGATCTCAGATTTTTTCTTTCATTATCGTTAGTTGTACGGGGATCTGGCCTTAAATCTAACAATGTAACATTATAACCACGATGACCAAGGCCAAGTGCCATAAGGGCACCGACTAGGCCAGCACCAACAACTGCTACTGATTGTGACATATTTTTTTAATAGTTTTGTTTTGCTTCTCTATCAAGTATAATGAATTATATATTATGTAGAGAAACCTAGATATATTTAATGACTATAATGAAAGTAAAAAAAATAATTCGAAAACTATACCTTATGTCATACTTCATACAATATATATATATATATATGTATATATGTTAATGTTAATTAACGGTTGAATAGATGAGGCTCGATTCGCACAATCAAACAAATAATAATTTCTGAGCAACTAATTGAGTTGAAAAATCATACTATAAATTAATTAATAATATATATTTTTATATACGATAGACAATAGACAATAGAAGATGAATAGTATACATACACATGCATGTCATAATAGGAAATTTTCACGGATGGGTATAGATCGAATTTTCTCTGTAAATTCTAATTTCTAAGAACATCTCTTAAATAACCTCCCAATCTTTCAGCACCTTCTTCAAAAGCCCCCTTGAGAACATTAAGGTCATCTCCCATATACTTTTCTGCAAATTCCATCACTTGTTGTTCAATATTACCACCATTATTGTTATTATTATTTCTAAATTGTTGAACATCATCTTCACCATAATAATCCGATGAAGAAATAGATTGTGAGTTGGAAAATGCTTGAAGTTTAGTTCTGGCTTCTTGAGCTTTGCTTTCATCGTAGCTTCCTACTCCATAAAATTGATCACTAGATATACCCTTTTGAGTACCAAATCTTTTAGCAACATCCCCTGTGTATTCAACGTCTTTGTATTTTTTTGATTGTGGTGTATTCGCAGCATCAGACGGATTCGATGCTGTCATACCAAATCCAAGTTTTGCAAAGCTCTGTCTTGTACTTTCAACTTCCTTTTTGGTATTGCCATTTGATCCTAATGATAAAGATGAATTTCTTGATTTATTGGTTGCTGAAGTTGCATTATTATTAAAAAGAGAAGCAGGTGCAGTTTTCTCTGGTGGTGTACTTTTTGCAGTATTATTATTAAAAATTGCATCTTGGTTTGGATTATAACCTAAACTTTTGATTTCTTGCTCTTCTTTCTTTGCCTCTTTTTCAAATTCATCAAAATCAACATCATCTGTTGCAACTTTCTTAATGCTTAATTTTGCCTTTCTTGAGGCATTACTACCAAGGATATTCTTTTTACCTAATGTACTTGCCTTATTAGCAGTATTAATATTCTTATTAACAATTCTTCTAACTGGAGTAGGTGCTGGCTTTGGAGATGCGGATACAGGCGCATTTAAGATTGATGCGCTATTGCTTAATGGTGTTAAAGGCCTGGAACTCATTGGAGAAGGCGTATTTGCTGGTTTATCCCATTTAGAAAAAAAATCTTCAGCACTTGATGAACTTTCATCATCATCACATTGAAGTTTGGAATCACCTTCATCCCATTCCAAAATATCAGCATGTCTTTTGGCATCATTAACAACTCTTTGCTCCAGCTTTTCTTTATAGTTGACACCAACTGGTGAATCATAAATCTTTCTAGTTTCATTTTTTAATATACTTGAACCTCCATGCTTAACAATATAATCTTTAAAACGATCATTACCACCACATTTCATACTTCTTAATTGTTTGTTTGTCCATTTAGTATCCAGAACAGATGATTTAACAAATGAGATATGAACACCCATGTTTCTATGATTTGCACTACATTGTAAACAGATAAAAATTCCAAATGGAATTGATGTCCAAGTAGGATTTTTGGCATTACAATCAAAACATTGTTTGTTCGCTGGATTCTTTTGTAACCTGTTGAAAATACCCTTAATGGTATCTGCTGATGCAAACTCCTCTTCAATGGACATTGTTTATCCCGTTGATTGTTTAGTATAGATCAAAGAAAATGTTATATTTCAAAAAGCAAACCTAAAGAAACTATTACATTTAAATAACAACACATAGAAAAACAGAATTCACTTGTACTTCGCTCAAACACGAAATTATGATTTCTAAAGTTTTCGCCTTTTGTTTGTTGTTTCAAAATGAAACTAAATAATTTTTTTTTTTAATGTTTTACCTAAATGCAAAATCAATCAAGAATTTTCAGGTTTTAGGATTAACCGATTGACATAAAGAAACAGTACTGACAGAAATGGCAGCTGCAACTGTTGTCTCGAAAAAGCATATGCTTGCCCAAGCGGCTAGGAAAAATAACAAAAGACCGTTAAATGTTGGATCAAATAAAGAAACACTGACAAATGCCGATAATCTGGAAGAAGATGATGACATAAAAGTACGTACTTTAACAAAGGAGGAATTTGAAGAGTCAATTAATCTTGTTACTAATAATAAAATCAATAATTTGAATACATGGAATTTACCATTGATTGAATATTTTCATGATATGAATCATCTGAAATCTGATGATGGTAAATCAATAAATTTTCAAAAGGCATCAACTACTTTAGATGGATGTATAAAAATTATGTCGAAACGAATAGATTCAGTAGCTATAGATACAAATACATTACTTCAAATTTTATCATTAAATAATGATGATGGTAAATCAAAAAACAGGAAATTAAATGATGATAGTGATGATGAAAATGATGAAGAAGACGATGATTATGTAGATGAGAAAACACAAAGAAAACGATTAGCAGCTGCGGCAAAAAAGAACGGTGAAGCTAAGACAACAACGACATTTGAAAGAATTAGAGTGAATGATCATCAATTACAATGTGTGACGATTGATCCGGTCTTTCGTAAGATGTTAGCTGAGTTTGATGAAGGTGGTGCAAAATCTTTATTATTAAATACTTTAAGAATTTCACAAGATGGAAAAGTTATGCTCGATGATGCAGTTAGTGCAACTCATGCAGTTTATGATTCAGATGATTATACTAATAGCAAAAATGATTTTTCCAACGATGCAGGAATATCGATGGTTAAGCCGGACGAAGATGAAATTGAAACATCTTTTTGGAAACAAGAGGAAGAAGAACTAAAAAATAATGTAAATTTATCAAAAAAGGACATGAATAAGGATGAACATGATATGATAACATCCTTTTTGATTGATTCATTCAAAGGCATAATTACCGACCCACAATTTAAGAATTTTCAAATATGTGATGAAATCATTGATTTGAAGGCAAGTTTAAACGATTTTGAATATAGTAAAGAATTCATTGCTAAAATGAATGAGAAAATAGAATCTGATAACAAAAATCATGGTGATGATGATCCACTTCCCGAGTTTCATGTTGAGTATGATTATGATATTGATAATTTCGATCTAAATAAAGGTGATGATCCGAATAATAATACAAACAATGGCTACTTATCGGAAAATTCACAATTTGATGATATGGGTCCAGAATATAATGACTATCCACTAAATGACAATGAAATAAATGATGATCAATCCATGTATAATGATGAAGAAATTACAAGAAAAGAAATACAGTTAATGGCTGAACTAGATAAGAGATCACATCTACGGAAATCTCATTGGAAGATACGAGCAATTAATTCTAAATCCGGTGTCATGAGTACTAATATCGAATCCATTTTGTCAACTGATACGGAGCAAAATATTAGTAAATCGACCAAGGACACGAATAATTCTAAATCTAAGAAGACTAGAAAGTTAGAAAAAAAGCATAATGAATATGCCATTGATTTTATGAATGATTCTTCTGATACTGACATATCAATACTATTTAAAAAATCATCAAAGTCATTAAAATTAAACAACCCAGATAAAGTTAACGCGGAGGTAACTACATTGCCTGATCTGAAAGTATGGAACTCCGAGAGACTAGTAACATCGTTATTGAAACCAAAACGTAGGTTTAAAAATATTTTCAGCAGAAGGTCAACAACTTCAAAAGCAGCTCTTTATGCAGATCGAGAATTTTGGGCATCGAAATATAACGATAACGATGTATTAAAAGAGCAAGATGTTGATGAAGATGTTGCCGATTTTTTGTACGATGTAATGGATAAAAAAGATGAAGGAAATAGAACGAACGAGCTTGAAGGCGCTGAACATCCCGATTACGGAATAGATCAAGATCCTGGTGTTTATGATTTTGATGCGCCAATGGAAAATGAACCAACTGCTCCAAAAACTGAAATCATCACAACAAGAAAATCAGCCTGGCATAAAGATAATATCCATTATGAGAAAAGATCAAAGAAAATTAATGTTAGACTTCTCAAAAAGAACTTATGGGATGTTACGAAGGAACACGTTTCCCATATACCTTATACGAACCACAGTGACATAAAACTTTCAGATATTGTAAAACAAACCTATGTTAAATATGAAGGCCGTGAGAAATCAGATTTATCAACATCTTTTTTTTTTATTTGTATGTTGCATATAGCTAACGAAGAAGGATTATCGATTGACAAAACTGACGATTTAAGTGACTTAATCATTCACACCCACTAATCAATAACCTTCCTCCTGCTTGATTTTATAGAGTGTATTTTTAGAATTTAGAACATATATATATATAGCATAATTTAAACGATTTTAATTTTTTTTTTGCATTAATTTTTTATAAAATGAGTATAAAAAGAAAAGTTTATTTCATGACTTCATCTTAAGCACCATTATTCGTGTTGTTATTATCAGTATTACTATTGGTATTATCATCAACATTTTCGTCAGCATTAGATAAGATTTTCATATTAGAGTAGTACAATTCCTTTGTCTTTTCTTGAAATTGAGTCCACAAAGAAGATAGTTGTACATTTGCAACATACAATAATGAGATAGACCATATGCTGAGGTGAAGATATTCTAAAATATAATTATATGAGTCCGTCAAATAGAATAGAAACAACCATTTTTGATAATCTTCCGGAATGTGTTTTGAAAGCGTAAAACCGTTTGCAAATTCAGAAGAAGAAAAAGTTGGTAAATTACCAGAGTAATTTAACCAAACCAATGTGCTTAATCTTAAAATTATATCTATAATTGTTGCACCACGATAAATGGTAAAAAATGCGCAGTCTCTCGAATTTTGCATATATAACACTGGAGTCAAAGAAATCATTATAATAAAGTGCAAAAGTAGTTGATTTTCCTGATTTTGTAAAAGTAGGGTGATTGGGGCTAAAGAACGCAGAATCAATGTACTCACTATGAAAAAATACACCAATGATGAAGAAGCCTTAACAAAGATATTGTTTTTGATTGCGTTAAGTGCATTTTTCAAATTTCTGCTCAAGGCTCTTAAAACAAATGTAAATTTATCAACTCTATTTTGTGTATTTTGCGCATTATGTTTTTGTAAAATTTCCCAACCATTAATCATTTGTGATAGAATTGCAGTTGTTAACAAAACACTGTAACAGTCAACAACGTATAATTCAGCAGGTAATCCTAACCAGTTTCCAATACCCGTGATGTAAAGTAAAAATTTACCAATGATAATATTAATCAAATAAAAACCTAGGGTAATTAACATCGAAGCTGCCCATAAATATGAAAAAAATTGAAACAATCGGAATTTGAAATTAGGCGGTCTATAAACAATTGTGTAAGTAGTCACATCCATTGGATCGATATCGCCATATGGATTGTATTTTTCTTCATCATCTGGATATTCTGGAATAGGTGCTAATAACTGATCTGTTTTAGTAACTGGAACAAATAATGTTTTAACAAATTTTCTAGCTACGTGGTCATCATCTGGTGCTCTAACATAATTACCATCAGGAACAAAACAACATAATTCATTTTGATGTTTGACAAAATAATCAGATGTTTCAGATTCCAAAACTGGATTTGAAAAATCAGGTTGAACTTTTGAAAACCTAGCAAAGAAGTTCCTGTAAATAATTCTACCACGTTCTTCTGGAATGTCTTGATTTAGTAAAAAGGATGAAAGACGCAATTTCGAGCAAGCGTATTTGAAAGTATTATTCCAATATGCAAAGAACAGTTTATGCATAAAACCAGTTGCAATGAAAATTAAACAAAATGCAATTCTCTCAAAAAAGAAACGACTGAAAAAAGGCAATATTGGTAAGGGGCTAAATAATCTCAACCCCCATGACACAAATGTAAATTCAATATGAATATAGACGCTGTATACTGCTGCAGATAATGCTATCCTTGATAGCCTCAGCCCAAAAGGTCTCATAAGCGCATCATGCACAAGTTGTAAATTTGGATCATCTGATGGTCTGATAAAAAACAAAACACCATTCCTTAATGTTTTAGATCTAATCATGGAAACAAAAGATGCAAAAAAATACATAAAAAATGTACCAGTAAACCAAACTTGGACAATTTTTGGAATAATAGAGCTAGCTAATGAAATATCTAACTTATAGTTGTACAGATCATTATTAAAAACTGGAACAAGAGCAAATTCAACTTGTGAACCACAGAAAAGTGGGAATAATGCCCATTCAATGGCAATCAATATAAAAACTTTGATGACACTTGTAATTTGTAAAAATACAATATAAATTAACCTATATGTCCCAGCCAATGGATTATTTTGTGTGCAACTTCTTTCCATTTTTTTCATACTTAAATAGATGATGAATCCAAAAAATGAATATCCTGCAAGCATAACAAAAAGGCGCTCAAATTTATCAGATGTTGGCTTATATTCAACAGTATTAAAATATGCATTGATTAATGGATCATATAATATTCTTTTAAAAAAAGCTACCATTAACTTTGGCGCTATCGAATCATTGTACCATCCGAGTAAGCCATTGTAAATATTGGATGCTTTGATAACTTGAATATATGGATAAATATACTGGTGATTTAAAAAAAGAAGTGTATTTAATGGAGTTGATAATGCATGGATTATTGAAAGAAAAAAGAAACCAGTATATGACGGAATAAGTTTAAAACAGATGAGAACAATAAGGGATACCAGATTGGCCAATAAAGTGAGTTGTATGACAAAAGTAATATTTTTTGGTCCATCCCACATGCCTTCAACAGCGGGTACATCTGCATCATTAAGTGGATCACCTGCAGGTACATTTACATTGTGAACTCTAGGTGGAATCTGTGGCTCGTTTAAAGGAACTTCAAATCTTGGTATCCTTTGCTGTTGGGGTTCTGGAAAAATTCCATTATCATCAAATTGTACAGGTCCTAAATCAGGTTCTAGATTATTATCAAATTCTAAGTCTAATTCAGGCTCAACCTGAGGTTCAAAATCATGTTCTGAATCAAGCTCAGATTCCACATCAGATTCCGACTCTGATTCAGAGTCAAGTTCAGGTTCAGGTTCAAACTCAAGGTCTGATTTGGTGACGATTGTATTTCGGTAAAATGTCCATGCATCTGTCGTATCGCCATTACGACGACTGGCATGAAACCTTCTTGCAATATCATCAGCAAAGTAGTTCCAAGCTGGATAACCGACATATAATTCAGTGAGATTATTGAGCTTCGTATGATTGGGATAGGCTAATGGATGGAGTGTGGAATCTACACTACTATTCAATGTAACACAAGAAAAAAAACAATCACCTAATTCATGTTGAATATCATTTAGTCTAATTTTTTTATCATTCAATAACACATCTTGGATTTTTTCTATATTATTTATATCAATCTCTGGATCGAAATCACAGAACACACCTTCCAACATATATTCATCATAATCAAACGACGACAGCTCTTTATGTTTTTCAAGTTGGGATAAGCAATAACTTTTCAGTTTGCGTAAAACATCTATAGATATTGGTTCGTTCAAAGTTAATCCCGAGTCTTCGTAAGATTGTTTTAATTTTTCTTCGATTTCTAGAGAAATATGTTGATCTATCTCCATTTGCTCTCTCTGTTTCTGTCTGTTTGCTATATGCTTTCTTCTTCTCTGTTGTCTTACTAGTCTTTCTCTTTCTCTTTCTCTATGTACTCTCTCTCTTTGTTCTCTTTCTCTCTGTTCTATTAATCTGAATTGATTAATTTCTCTCTGACGTTCCCTAAATCTTTGTAAAGCTTCCTCTCTTCTTTGTTGTTGTTCAACCCGCTGTAACATTTCTAATAATTTATGCTTTTTAGGATCCATACCAATTTTTTTATTTATAATCTTTTGAAACCCTTCATCCCCGACAAAAGAATTCTGAATCATTATCATTGAAGCAATTATAATTGTATATAAAGCAACGGTTAGAATACCCCGTAACAAAGTATTTTGAATAAATGATGTGAAATCAGAAATTGATCCATTTGGATTATAATCATTACCATAAATGAGAGTATTTGAAACACCATTATCTCCTATTGGAACACCCAATTGCCAATCTACTATTCTATCTAACATTGTAACAACAAATGGAACTTCAATAAATGCAGAAAAAAACATTAAAAAATATTTAACAATTATATATTGAAATTGAATAAAATATTTGAAAAATTGTTTTAAAATAATTTTAATCGGTAAATTCTTTGGAACATTTTCATTATAAATAATTTTAAAATTAAATTTTGAATGACAGATATCACAAGTATCTTTATTTGAATGATCTAACCAATATGTTAAACAATCTTGATGAATATATTTAATTGAACCTCTACATTTACATGGATGAAATAATGGTTGATCGGGAGTGCCTTCACATCGGCACACTCGGCAAAACTTTTCTTCAGACATGATAAAACAAATTCAAGCAATCAATGTACTGATCTATTAGAGAAGTAATTAATTATATATTAATTAGATATTTTATAATATATTAGAAGAATAGAAATGGAATCAATAAAATAATTTGAAATGAATCTGGGAAATGAAAAACTGATGAGGAAAGAGGAAACAGAAAACAGCGAAAACTGGGAAAAAAAAAAAGATAATCAAAAAATAAAATGAATAAAAACTAAAAAATGAAAAATCAAAACACTAATGTAAAAACAACATGAATTTCGGACTTAATATTTTATTTATCAATTCTCTAAACTCGAAGAATCTAAATTAAATCTAAGTTATATAAAACATCAATAATGAGTAATAAACATGAATTAGAAGGAAGTTTTGATGGTAATTTTAAAAGACAAAAACAGAATCAGGAATTGGATGATATATTTGATGGACCAGAGCTTGAGGTTTTTTTAAAAGATGTATCTGTACCCTTAGCAAGTTCAATTGAGGGAACACCTGAAATAGAAAGTTTACTTGATAAAGAAGAAAAGAAAATAAAACAGAATAATAATGCAGTTGTTATTGTTGAAAAGACTGATATTGAATTAGGTAAAGAATTTTTACGTGAGAAATATGAGGAATTACGTGATGTTAATCTTGCCCGTATGTTATTACGAAAAAAGCAAGAAGAAGATGAAGGGATAAGTGAGGATGAAAGTTCAGATGAAGATGAAGATGAAGACAGTGACGAAGATCATGAAAAAGGTAAAGATAATGAAGAATTAGAATTTGAAGATTTATTAGAAATGTTTGATATCAATCCAGAAGAGACCTCATTAGAATTAACATTAAATGAAAAACGTAAATTACTTATTGATAGTATGGATGAAAAGCAATTAAATAGATATGAATTTTTCAGACGTACAAATTTAAATACTGGAGGTATTAAAAAGTTAATTAATAGTGTTACTGGGGTGAGTGTTCCTAACGACTTTGCTAAATTACTGAGTGGTGTAGGTAAGGTATTTGTTGGAGAAATAATAGAGCGTGCCAAACAAGTACAAAGAGATGAAGCAGAAGCTCGTGTTGGTGAACAATTACGATATAAAGCAAAATTAAAAGAAAATAATGTTAAACCACCACCAAGTCCTCCTAGTTTTTATGCATCTTTGGTTCAACAAGAAACTGGAGCTTCTCATATTCATGTCAAAAGAAAAATCGACGCGTCGCTTCAAACAAAAAATGATATAAAAATTGTGGTACCAAATGTTGAAGAATCACAATTAACACCAGATCATATTTTAAAGGCGTGGAACTTTCTAGAAGCAAAGAGTGGCGCCAAAGTGGGAAAAGGAGTGACTAAGTGGCGCAGTACAACAGCTAGTTTATTCTAGAAAGATCTATAAGGTACTTTTTAAACTTTCGGGTGGGACGGCTCATCTGATACTAGTTATTGCCAAATCATCCTATATATATCTATTATCGACGTATTATTATAAAAGGGCAGTGTTTGCCACTTTTCATTTAGTTTGTAAATTTCATTCAATCTATTTAATTGATAAATTTATTATAGTATTTTCCCTTACTTCTTTTCTTTTATCATCAATAATCAATTAATTTTAATCAATTATTAATTAACTATTAAATATTAACTTATTACAATGTCCAAAGCTGTCGGTATTGATTTAGGTACAACTTATTCTTGTGTGGCTCATTTTGCTAATGATAGAGTCGAAATTATTGCAAATGATCAAGGTAATAGAACTACCCCATCATTTGTTGCTTTTACTGATACTGAAAGATTAATTGGTGAAGCTGCTAAAAATCAAGCTGCAATGAATCCAACAAATACTGTTTTCGATGCCAAAAGACTGATTGGTAGAAAATTTGATGATTCTGAAGTTCAAAATGATATGAAACATTTCCCATTCAAGGTTATTAATGAAAGTGGTAAACCAAAAATTCAAGTTGAATATAAAGGTGAAACTAAAGTTTTCACACCAGAAGAAATTTCTTCAATGATTTTAACTAAAATGAAAGAAACTGCAGAAGCTTACTTAGGTACTAAAGTTAATGATGCTGTTGTTACTGTTCCAGCTTATTTCAATGATTCCCAAAGACAAGCAACTAAAGATGCAGGTGCGATTGCAGGTTTAAATGTTTTAAGAATTATTAATGAACCAACTGCAGCTGCAATTGCTTATGGTTTAGATAAGAAAGATTCAGGTAAAGGTGAACATAATATTTTAATTTTCGATTTAGGTGGTGGTACTTTTGATGTTTCTTTATTATCAATTGATGAAGGTATTTTTGAAGTTAAAGCAACTGCTGGTGATACTCATTTAGGTGGTGAAGATTTTGATAATAGATTAGTTACTCATTTTGCTAATGAATTCAAGAGAAAGAATAAGAAAGATTTAACTAGTAATCAAAGAGCTTTAAGAAGATTAAGAACTGCTTGTGAAAGAGCAAAGAGAACTTTATCATCATCTGCTCAAACTTCAATTGAAATTGACTCATTATTTGAAGGTGTTGATTTCTATAGTTCAATTACCAGAGCAAGATTTGAAGAATTATGTGCTGACTTATTCAGATCAACTTTAGACCCTGTTGAAAAAGTTTTAAAAGATTCTAAATTAGATAAATCTGCAATTGAAGAAATTGTTCTTGTTGGTGGTTCAACTAGAATTCCAAAAGTTCAAAAATTAGTCTCTGATTTCTTCAACGGTAAAGAACCAAATAAGTCAATTAACCCAGATGAAGCTGTTGCTTATGGTGCTGCTGTTCAAGCTGCAATTCTTACTGGTGATCAATCATCAAAGACTCAAGATTTATTATTATTAGATGTTACTCCATTATCTTTAGGTATTGAAACTGCTGGTGGTGTTATGACTAAATTAATTCCAAGAAATTCCACAATTCCAAGTAAAAAATCTGAAACTTTCTCAACTTATGCTGATAATCAACCTGGTGTTTTAATTCAAGTTTTTGAAGGTGAAAGAGCTAAAACTAAGGATAATAACTTATTAGGTAAATTCGAATTATCAGGTATTCCACCAGCTCCAAGGGGTGTTCCACAAATTGAAGTTACCTTTGATATTGATGCAAATGGTATTCTGAATGTTTCTGCATTAGAAAAGGGTACTGGTAAAACTCAAAAGATTACAATTACTAATGATAAAGGTAGATTATCAAAGGAAGATATTGAAAGAATGGTTTCAGAAGCTGAAAAATTCAAGGAAGAAGATGAAAAAGAATCAAAGAGAATTGCTGCAAAGAACCAATTGGAATCTTATGCTTATTCATTAAAGAATACTGCTAGTGAAGCTCAATTTGAAGAAAAAGTTGGTGCTGAAGATAAAGAAAAATTAACTAAGAAAGCAGAAGAAATTATCGAATGGTTAGATTCAAATCAAACTGCTTCAACTGAAGAATTTGAAGATAGATTAAAGGAATTAGAACAAGAAGCTAATCCAATTATGCAAAAATTATACTCTGCAGGTGGTGCAGCTCCAGGTGGTGCTCCAGGCGGATTCCCAGGTGCAGGTGCTGGTGCAGGAGGCGCAGGTGCATCAGATGCAGGACCATCAGTTGAAGAAGTTGATTAAATTAATTGATACATATATATATATATTATCATGATACTACAAAATCTGACTTTTACTTGTTCATTTTTTTAAAAAATCTTTATTTCCTTTTTTATTTATACCTTTGTTTTTTTGATTATTTTCTTATTTTTTAACATGATTTAATTTATAGGAAACAATTTATAAAAACTAATTAACGATTTTAATATTATAAAAATCATCGAATATATAAAATAAAATAGAAATTAAAATCAACTATAAAAAGAAAGAACCGTAATATAATGTAGAAATCAAACCCAAACCAGCTAAAATTAAAGGAACAGTTTTTTGGAAACTTGTTGCAATGCATCTAGCTAAACCTGATAGTAATAAAATTACAGAAGCAGATAATGAAACAATTAAACCGGATTTACGACCTTGACTTGATAATGCGCCACCAATGAAGTAAATAACAGATACTGAACCACCAGCAAGTAGTGATGGAATTGAACCTTTTTTAATATAACCCATCAGCGCCCCGACAAGGGAGATTGAACCAAATATATAAGAAGAAACTGCAACCATTGAAGAGCTAGTTAAAAATGTGTTTGACGGATTGATTTATAATTACTAAGAGTGTAATTATATTAATAATAATAAGAACCGTTAATTTCAACAAGCTAGAAAGAAATATGTGTCACACAAAGCTAGTCTCAAGATACCTGGATACCTGATACCTGATATATATATATATATATATATTAATTTTAATATCAGATAAATTATTAAGCGATTAATTCTTAACTATGTCCTATGTTTTTCTATATATATATATGCGTTCTTAAGGATGAGGGACGTTACGCGTAAACGTTTTGTTTGTTCTTCTTTTTGGTGTTTATTTCTGATTTACATTTTATCAAAAGCTGGGCATTCTTTTGAATAACTTTGAAGAAGATAAATAAATCAATTGTTATTGAAGGCATGGGTAGATTAGTTGGATTAGAATTATACAATTTCAAGTCATATCGTGGTATAACACATGTTGGATTTGGTACTTCATATTTTACTTCAATTATTGGACCTAATGGTTCAGGAAAATCAAATATGATGGATGCAATTTCATTCGTTTTAGGTGTTAGATCAAATCAATTACGTTCTAAAAATATAAAATCATTGATATATAGAGGTAGAATTGATGATACTACTGAAAAAAATGAAAAGGATATTGAACTTGATGATAATGATGACGATAATGATGACGATAATGATGACGATAATGATGATAACGAAGGTACTGATGATGAAGGTAAAAATGATATAGAAGATTCGATGGATATAGATAATCCTAATGATGATCCTGATTCAGCTCATGTTATTGCCATTTATGAAATGGAAAATAAAGAAATTTTAAACTTAAAAAGAAAAATTAATCCTAATGGATCAAGTACATTTTATGTTAATGATGTTCAAGTCTCAGTTAGTCAATATTTAACAATCTTGAAAAAAGAAAATATTCTTATTAAAGCTAAAAATTTTTTGGTTTTCCAAGGTGATGTGGAAAAAGTTGCATCTCAATCACCAACTGATTTAACTAAAATGATTGAAAACATCAGTGGTTCAATTAGTTTAAAGAAAGAATTTGATAGTTTAAAAGATGAAAAGGATAAAGCACATGATATGACAGTTTTAAAAAATTCACAAAGAAGAAATTTAAAAGATGAAATTAAAAATTTGAAAATAAAATGTTTTGAAATTGAACAATTTGATAAAAAGACAAAACAATTAGAAAATATTATAATCCAAAAATATTTATCAAAGCTTGAATATTTTGAAAGGTTAAATGATAAACTTGTTGGTGATTTCAAATTGAAAAACAATGAATTAAATAAATTATCAGCTTTAATCGATTCAAGATATGTTGAGTACAAAAATTTTGTAAATAATCAATCTGATGAACATATGACCATTAAAGAATATGAATCTAAAATTGAAGTTGATGAATCAACTTTAAAATCTTTAAAAACAAATTTGATTCCTTTGGAATCAGAAACTTTGCAAGTTGATAGGAAAGTGAAAGATTATGATTTAAGAATTAAACAATTAATTGAAGAAAAGGATGATCAAGCTCAAGTAGTTAAAGATTCAGAAGATGTTTTATCAAAAATTAAATCTGCTTTTGAAATTTTCAAATCAGAAAAGGATGAAAAAGATGAATTAAATAATGAAAATCATGGGGTTTCATCATATTCTTCAAATATTAATATGTTAACTGAATATAATCAATTAAGGGAAGAATTTTTAAGACATGCAGGAAATCTTGAAATGAATTTAAATCAGTTAAATGAAGATAAATTAAATTTAAATAATGAAATTGATTCATTAAAATTATCACAAAATATAATTGATTCAAGAATTCAAGATTTAGAAACAAAGAAATTTTCATTAGATTCAAAAAAATCACAAATTGAAAATAATTTGATTTCTAGTTCATCATCAATTAATCATTATAAAAAAGAATTAAATTCTTTAGAATCATTACGTGAATCGATAAAAGAAAAAGAGCAAATTTTAAATTCTGAATTAAAATCAGTGTTGCTGCGATTAAATGAAATTAGCTCTGTCCAAAGAGAAAATAAAAGAGAGAAGAAATTAAGAGAAACTTGTGCAACGTTGAAAAGATTATTTCCAAATGTCAGAGGTTTATTAAATGATATTTGTAAACCAAAGCAAAAAAAGTATGGTATTGCGTTAGCTGCAATTTTAGGTAGAAATTTTGATGCAATTATAGTTGATACTCTAAAAACTGCAACTGATTGTATTGAATATATGAAAGAACAACGTTTAGGTGTGGCTTCATTTATACCCTTAGATACTGTTAAAATCCAACCATTAGATTCAAACTTACGTAATTTATCAGAAAATGCAGTTCCTATAATTGATGTTATAACCTATCCATCAGAACTTGAAAGGGCTGTTCAATATGTTTGTGGCAACTCATTAGTTTGTGATACAATTGATATTGCAACATCACTACGATGGGGTAGAAACATAAATGTTAAATTGGTTACTTTAGATGGTGCGTTGATTCATAAAAGTGGTTTAATGACTGGTGGTGGTACTGATAATTTTAATACAAAATGGGATAAATCTGAACTTGGCTTATTAACAGAAAGAAAAGAAGAATTAAAATTGAAAATAAATGAAATTCATTCTAATATACCAGATAACGTTAAGGATCGTGTCATTGCTGATGAAATTCAAAAAATTGAATCAAAAATCAAAGAACAAGATAAAAAGCTGATTGATTTGAATCGAGAAATCCGTGATATTTCTGTTGAATTAGAGCATGAACAGGAATCCAAAAATGAGATTGCAAATAAAATAGCCGAAATTAAACTTCAAATTGCCAATTTAGATGAAAAAATTGATTCGGCATCTATTGAACTTAAAAAGTCTCAAAATAAAATCTATAAAGAATTTTGTTCAAATTATAGTTTCAATAGTATTGAAGATTATGAAATTAATCATAGTGCAAGATTAATAAAGGAAGCGAAGGAAAGCTCTAAATACATAAAAGAAATTCAACGATTAGAAAACAAATTAAGTTTTGAAGCTGAAAGATTAGATGGTTATATTGTCAATATTGAAAGATTGAAGGCTGATAGGCAAGTCTTTTATGGTACCTGGATTAAAGTATCTAAGGAGCGTGAAACTATGGAAGATAAAATTGATGATCTTCAAAGTGAAATTGATGTGACTAAGGAGGATTACAATAAATTAAAAAAGAAAGCAAAATCTTTACTCTCTAAAGCCACATCTATGGAAACCGAAATTAATAGCTTGGAATATGATTTGAAACAACTGAAGAAAGAAATTGTAAATATAGAAGAAAATATTGACTCCCTGAAAATGGAAAGAAGAACCGATCTAATCAATGCCAAGATTGAAAATGTTAAATTACCATTGATTTCTGGATCATTGGATGATATTCCCCTTGAAGACGGCAGTAAGGAGCAAGAGGAATTAAGTCAGGAATGGAATGAAATTTTATCTGAATTAGAGATTGACTATTCCATATTAGATGAACAATATCAGGTATTTATTGAAGGCGAAGATATTGATGAATCAATGGATTCTAATACGATTGAATTGGTTCAAGAAAGATGCAAATCGCAAATTGAAAAATTACAGCAAGATATTCAAAATATTCATCCAGATATGCATGCACGTGAACATTTGGAGACAGCACAAGAAAGATACAAAGAGATTGAAAGTGAATTTTTAAATTTTAGGAAAGAGGAGAAAAGGATTGTTGCTAATTTTGATAAGGTTAAAGACGAACGGTTTGAAAAGTTTATGCTTGCATTTGAACATATTTCTAACACTATTGATGACGTTTATAAAGAATTAACAAAATCAAAAGCTTCTCCGTTAGGTGGTTCTGCCTATTTAACTTTAGAAGATGAAGATGAACCATATTCGTATGGTATTAAGTATCATATCATGCCGCCATTAAAAAGATTCAGAGACATGGAAAATTTGAGTGGTGGTGAAAAAACTATAGGTGCATTAGCACTTTTATTTGCCGTTCATTCATTCCACCCATCACCATTTTTTGTTTTAGATGAAGTCGATGCTGCTTTGGATAATTCAAATGTTAATAAAATTGCAAACTATATTGCGAAAAATAAAGGTCCAAATTTCCAGTTTATTGTTATAAGTTTGAAAAATAATTTATTTGAAAGAAGTGATTCTCTAGTGGGTATTTATCGTGATCAAGAAGTCAATTCATCTAAGATTTTAACTTTAGACTTAAGAGAGTATGCTGAAGATTGATAAATTGTTCCCTTAAATTTTGTCCTATCCGTAAACGCTTTGCTCTATATAAGTTTTGCTCTATATAATTTTGTATAATAATTCCAAATATTTTCATTCCCTAAACAAATCAAATCTATAAATTTATATAATTAGAACAGTAACCCAACTGCTAACCATTTTCACTAAACGTGTTTCCGATCTTCTAACGCATCTAACAGAAAGGCTGCCCATAGATGAATTTTAACGAAAAACTTCTCATCTTGAAGAATTTCAACCATACTTTTGGCCTTCGGTAAACCTGCAGATCTTCTCAAATAAATGTCATTATTTGGCATATCCATCGAAAAATCAGTTTGCGCTTGTTTGGCTTTTGCAGTTTTAAGTATATTTCGAACAATCAAATTCAAATTTGTTAAGATAAACGTGTAATTCTCAAAAAGGTCAGATTCCCAGTTAGAAGTAATAATTATAGAATATTTACGTTCTGATCCCCTAGCTGTTTTGTCAACAAGTGCAAAGGTCAGTGCTATTGAATATCCATGCTTAGAATTCCCAAATATTATGGGTTTACTTAAATCTGCTATTGTTTCAGCTGTGAAAACTCTAACAATGGTTTGCCTTAATGACGAATAAATGTCTGTATTTGTTGGAAATTGCGTAGAAATGAAATATGTGTTTGGATGCTGTTGGGATTTGGTTTGCAATGTCATCATTTTTTTCTTTTGTTCTGAGTTCCCTGATGATGCATTTAGTAAACTAGAAATTTGATCTTCTAATGTGAGTGTCGTCTTTGAAGATGTGTTATCACTAGTATCGACATTACTTAGCAAACTAACAGTTTCTGTCGCAGTGTCAGATGAGGATTCTGGGGTTTCTGTAATATTTTCGTTTAAATTCTCAACATTGGGTACTTGAAACATACAAGATTGACAAAATTGAGATTCTGGTAATTGTGGTGAATAGTAATTTGCTAGTTCATTTGGGTTGTTCACCGCTTGTGTGCACATAATCATCGAAGGCCCATGCACTTCGCAAAAATGAGCAAGTGACACTATAAATGTCATATTTCTCACAATATCTTAAGCTTTTTATTTAGCAATATAAAGCAATCAAAGAAAAAAGTAGCATTTTTGTCATTCAGATGATATAGGATGTAAGATTCGGAAAGAACTACATGACTGGTCGATGTATGCTTTCCCGATTAGGCAACTCACATGCTGCGTTCATGTTTCCAATTTTAAACCAAGAATCATATAATGTGGCTTTGTCGTTCATTTTAAACTAATAACATCGAACTAGTTTTGAAAACAGGTCACACATCAATGACATCTCTTCCTTATCGAGCTGGGGGGCTTCAAGAAAAGGAAAGATTAGAAAGTTTTGAGCACAGTAATGAGCACAATAACTCTCACAGTAATGAAATTGTTATAGATGCATATCTAAGATCATCAATTCCATTAGAACTTTTGAAAATTAGGCACATAAAATCAATTTTAGTTAAGAATGTATGTGATGGGTGTCAAACTTTTTCCAATGAATTGACTTTTTCGAAAAATATAGATGATTTGCAATCCAATTCGGATTCGGATAAAAAAGATTATTATTCACATAATAATGGAACTCAGAAAGTACTCAAGCCTCAAAAAACGCTAAAAAGAGGAAAATCATCGTATAATTTAAAATCACAGATTGTATTTGATACCAAGCATACTAATGATTATAACAACCTGACCGGAAATCCACAGACTGAACCTGGCCGTAATCATAATAACACAATACTGAATCAATCAAATGAGATTCAAAAACAATTGGAATTTCAATCTATTAATAAGGAAACTTTTTTTGATTGTTTTTATACGATTAGTGATTTTTTAAAAATTGATAAATCATATTTTATAAGCAGGATATTTCCATCACATGTGGATTTAGCTGACGAAATGGAGTTACATATATTTTCCAACTCTGCCACGATCAATTTATTCATTAGGCTTGAATCACAACCTTGGAAACTTTTACGACAATACCATTTAAAATTATCACTATTGGTTAATTTAGGAGATGATTTAGAATTAATTGAGAAACATCTTCATCACATACATAACTTATTATTGTTAAAAATGGCAGATGATTGTTATTATATGCTACCTAATCATGACATTTCAAAAGAATCTATTCGATTGTTAAAGTTAAATTATTTACAGAAAACCCTTGAGAGAATAGAAAATTTTCATTACAAACCGATTTCATGTACCTATGATCAAATAATGACGCTAAATAATTACAGCCGCTGTAATCACGATTTGCTATTTACAAAACAAGCTTTAAGTGATCGAATATCAAAGGGATTAAAAAATGAAAATAGTTATTACAATATAACTGATAAAAAGAATACTTTATCGTCATATCTTAAAAGTCTGAATGCTCTGATAGCTGCAAAACTTTCACATAACCATCGTCTCGAACAAAAGGTTAAAACATTAGAGAAGTTGAAAACTCAGAAAGAAGAACGTATAAAAAACTTAAAACACTTTTCAGAAAACTTAGATAAGTGCATAAATATAGCTGAAGAAAGTGAAGATCTGCAAACAAAAAACATGGGAATTACAAGTCAAATTAATTTTGAAAAATCGAGAATCTCTTTCATAATCCAATTCATCTTTCCAATGGTCCCAGTTGAGGGAAAGTACGATTTTTCATTATTTGGTGTTTGTTTTCCGTCATCGTTAATTCCAGAACGCAGAAAATTAGAGCATGCTGAACACAGTTCAATTATTCCAATTTCTATTCTTTCGTTAGCAATTATTCAAAGAATAACACAACTTTCGAAACAACAAACTGAACGTTTAAACTCAGTGATTGGATATATTTCCCTAATAATAATAGTTATATCCGACATTTTTCACGTACCGTTACGATATCCACTTCATTTTCTTGGATCCAGTACTTACATTAATGATCCCATCTCTAATATGAATAGGTTAGCTAAAGCAACATCAGCTAATTCAATCGATGATCTACCAAAACAATCATCCATTTATCCTTTATTTATTTGCCAAAATGCAACATTAGCGATAAAGTTTAGTTATGGATTATCACTATTGCGTAAAAATTTGGAGCAATTGTATGAGACAGAAGATATTGTTAAAGTTGAAGAATTTAATTTACTTGTCGCCTGTAAAATCTGGTTGACTTGCATCGAGGGATATGCGGATATCTCTGTCAACAACTATGACGAAAATGACACTTATAATAGGGAAAATGTTTATGCAGCAAACAAAATAGTTTTAAATGGCGATGTGGATGAATTTCCAAAATCATCTTTTACTAAACAAAGAGGGAATATAATATCAACACGATTGAACCATAATAAAACAAACAGGAATTTCTCTGATAGTTCAAAACTATCAAGAATTTCTAATGCTTCCGTTACATCTAGAATGTCTCGAGAAACAGCAGTTTCTGGAGTTTCTAATATATCTGTTGATTCAAACTCTGTTGTTAATGAATTTAATCATAAACTATTGTCAGACGAAAGAATCAAACATATAAAGAAGCATTTACTTAAAGGTAGTAATGGTAATTTATAAAGTATAATGTTCATTAGTAATGAAATAGAATAAATAAATATAAAAGGAAAGATGAAAAACTGTGAAATTAAAAGAAAACAAATTAGTAAAACAACAGATTTATTTTGCACTATCAATTAGGAGCTAGCGATAATAATTTGGTTAGAGCCCAGCGAGTAAAAGGATGAAGATTTTCAGTTTCAGTAGACTCTGCCAAACTCTCAGCTAAAATCATAGAAACAGAAGATACGCCAGCCTTTGTTTTCCATTTCTTCAAACCTGCAGTGAATTCTAAAATAAGAGTAAGAATTAAAATAACGGCTAACACCAGTGGACCAAAAATACCATCTAAATGTCTACCACTACGCATTTTAATTAATTCTAATCTTTTTGTATATATTGCATATGCCCAGACACCACTAAATAAAGTTAACGCAAAGTAAACGTAAGCTAGGTCAGTTGCTAATTGTGGGAAATGAGATTCTTGGACACTTGAATAAATTGCAAATGTTAATGCCGTAAGTAATGTAGTAACATGTAACCAACGAACAAAGGTACGTTCATTTGCAAGCCAAACTTTAGCTTCAACTCTAACTGGACCAGATTGACGAATTAACTGTGTTGGTTTAACAACTCCAGGTGGCAGTTCAATCTCTTCATCTTCAGATTCATATCCATCAAGTTTGGAAGATGCAAACATTGGCATTAAAACTTCTGTAAAATTTTGTTTCTTCTTTTTTGGAATACTCGGAACAAGTGGCAGTCTTTGATCTTTATATTGATTAGAACTTGGAGCGTTTAATAACGTCGAAGTTTCACCAGGAATTGAAGGAGGTAATGAAGTTTCATCATCAGAAGACTCAGCATCTAAGTCGTCCCCTTCTTCATCTTCAACAATTTGTTCTAAGTTGGTTTTACTTGTCTCAGTTGATGGTTGCACAGCACTTCCTATTTTCTTCTTTAAATTTTTTAAAACTTCAGCCTGTTGTAATTCTTTTAGTCTTTTATTCTTTGAATCCATGTAAGCTTGTTCTGGGTTCTTTCTTATATCCCATTCTAATTCAGGCAACCAAAATGGTAAAATATCTAAATTATCATCTTCTAAGAAAAAAACAGAAATACCTTGGATAAATTTAGAGAAATTTGGAACTTCCTTAACTAAATGTGAGTTAGTTAATTCATTAACCCAAGTTAAAGTTCTAGATTGAGGATTATTAACGATTGAAGAAGCAATCTTAATTTCCATAACGGAGTACGGGAATTTCGAATATTCACCTTTTCTCAATAATGAATATGGATTGTCAATTGAAGAATCGATATCTTTTCTGTGCCATTCAGTTGGATCTCTTATTGGCCTTTGTTGATCAAAAGAATCCTCCCTAATGAAAAGTATATCAGAATCGATAGTTATCCTAACTCTGTCATCACCTGGCATTTGGAATGCAGTTCGAGTATAAATTGTTCTTAAGACTGGTTGTAAATGATTGGAATTAATAAAAGATTGTAAGGTTTTAAAGCTATTTGCATAATTATCGATATTTTCCTTTGAAAACCCTTTCTTTGATAATCTTCTAATGAATTTTTCGTAAGTCAATTTCTTTGAAGCTTTTTTCTTCTTATCTAAACTTTTTCTGTAGTCAAAAATTTCATCATCTTCCAAATTATCAAGGATTTCGTCATCAACATGGTTTGATTCATCAGTCTGAGCTTGAGCTGAAGGTAAAACAAAATCATTCATGTATTTTTCCTTGAGAGTTAATTTAACATCATCAGACTTACCAGTATCATAATCAAAAGTTTTCTTCTCAACAACTAAATCAGTGCTATTTTTTAACTTACCATTCCATCTAATTCTCAAAGAAGGAGTTTTGTTCAATTGTTTCAGTAACTTATTATTATAAAGTTCAAAATTTCTATTGTCAAAATAAAGGGAAGTGATAGTTGAATCTGTTAAGCTTCCCTCATCATCATCGTCGTCATCTTCATCATTGGCATTATTATTATAAATTAAGACCGGTAAATGTCTTAAAATAGTGGTTTTAATTTCCATTAAATTATCAGGGTGAACCCAAAATTTTAATACTTTATACTGAGATTCATTTGAAGCGGTGAAAGTAAGAGAAGTATTTGGAGTTGTCGATAATTTTCCAGAATTGGAAAGTTTAGAGAATGAATCCTTCAAGGAATTTGATAAAGAGGAAGCTAAAGCAGTTGAACTTAATTGATCCCTAATAAAAGAGTATAATGTAGAAATTCTAAATAAATAAGGAGAAGTGTCTTCAGAAATATTGTTCAATGGCAAATCCTTCATTCTAACATTAATTAAAGCTTTGACTGAATAACCTTTATGTAATCTATCATGTTTTTTAACAATTTTAATAAAACCTGTAAAATTTAATCTAGCAAAATGATCCAATTCATTAGCTAAAGATAATAATTCTTCCAATTTTTCTTGAAATGCAACAGGGTCAAAAGATTGATCTTTTTGATTTTTTTCTAATAAATCTAAATATTTTTCAGATCTTAATTCTAATTTAGAAATTTCTGAATCTAATTCTTTGTATTTTGAAACTTGGAACGTATAAACTTTTTCCAATTCTTTGTCTAAAGTTTCAGCAAATAAAGCTTCATCTTTTTCGGACCAAACAGTATCAGTATCGATTTGATTAACAACGTTTTCTTTAAGTAATCTTTTTAAATTTTCATAATCAATATAGTGCTTTTTCCAAGGAGAATAAATCTCATTTTGTAATTTTACTCCGAAAAGCATTTGCTAAATCAATTTTGTTGAAATAAGGGAGAAAAAATTACTGGTTTGAATAATTAATTAATTGAAAGATAAATTGAAGTAGAATAAATTTAATCTTGTAAAATTTGAAGAAGATATAAATTGATATCAAATATGGAATTGATAATACATCCAGCATGCAACAAACATCAAACGTTCTCTGAGAACAAGATAAGTAAAAAAAAATATTGCATGCAGGCCGTCCCACGTCCCACGTGCGGTTGATTAGTGGCTGCTAGTATATAAATTCAATTGTATGAGACATAAGACATAAGACGCTGTCTGTCTGTGCCTGGGTGAGATTTGAAAGAAATTTATGTCAAAAATATTGTTTTGTCTGTTTTCAAATCGACGCGTCGCTAATTTTTTGTTTTTTTAATTAACCTTGATTTTTTTGTTGATTTCTGTCGATTGTCAGTTAGTCAATGATACGAACTAACTAATGCTTTGTTAGATTCCATATTTAGATTTGATCTACCTTTTGTATATACTTGTTTCTTCTAACTGTTGCCATTAGACCAAATAAATACCACACAGTATAAATATATACATATATATATATATTTATATATAAATAAATATTCAAGCATATTCCAATTATACAAAATGGCTTCCTTATCATCGCTCCTTAATCCATCATCAGGTACAGACCAAAAAAGAGACACCTTTGCTACTGATGACAAAACCAAACTTGATATAGATACAAATAATATAACAGAATTTAATCATGACTCTCAAAAATCAATAATAAACAATTTAAATCCTGAACCCCTTGTTATTGAAGATGAAAATGAATCTTTTTACAAGCCAACTTCTGTTACTGAATTATTGATTAATCGTTCAAATGAGTTAGAACAAAATAACAATACTAATAATGATGATAATAGTTCTATTGCTGCTATTACCGATACTACAACATCACAACCGTCAGTTTCTACCACGGAATCAACGTCAAATAATGCAACCACTGCCTCCGTAAACAGAAGGTCTTTAATGGTTCCAGATAATGACAATTCTAAATCATACCAAACTTTATTAATTAACGCACGTTCAAGGCATTTAAAAAAAAATGATGGAGAACCATATTGGAGGAATGAAATTCAATTCAAATTCCTAATGCATTTGTTTTTTAATCATAATAGAGTTTTCAGAAATCCTTATTATAATACATTGCATGGTTTCGATTGGCCTGAACATTTTAAATATTATAAGGATAAAAATGGTAAAATTCATTCAAATGATGGTGAAATGTTAACATTTTTTGAATTGTATTTAGTTACATTACTTAAATCATCAAAAATTTCTAAGATTTTAAAAGCAAGATTAATGATAGATATTAACTATGCGTTGAATTTTGCAATTATTTGTTTATTAGTTAATATTGGTAGATTAAATACCACTGTCAACTTTGATTTCGAAATGAAATCACAATTTAGAACTTATCATTCAATTCCTTCTTTACAAGTTGGTAATCATTTTAACATAATTGAAAAATATTATTCAGTTCAACAACAAGATCCTGAAAAATCATTTGATGAGCGCATTTTAAAACAAGATTCAAATGATACCGATGAAAATGATAATTCTAAAAGCTCATCAATGAGAAATGGAAGTGGTTATACAACTTCTACTGTTAAACAACTTCAAGATACACCAAGAATTAAATCCATTCTTAAATCAGTAAATGATCTCAGTGGTAAGACACCGAGAACTTATGCCGACTTTATCAGAGCAATTTCAACAGAATATCATAATTTCAACATAGTTTCTGTTGTTTTCCTTATTTGTGCTCATGAATATGATATTGGACAGTCTTTTTTTCCGTTTGAAATGAATGAACTTGCAAATCCTAAATTATCAAGTACTGGTTCTTTATTAAATGATATTTGGTTAAGGCCTAAATTTAATTCAAACGATAAAGTTAAAAAGTTTTTATGGTTAATATATACAATTATGGAAACAGGATTATCCGTTTCAAAATTTTTAAATAATCCATTTAATGAAAGTTACTCATCTGAAACTTATAAAATCGAAGAAAACGAGAATTTAGTGGATGAAATTTCTGTAATTGATCATAAACTTACAAATTCGGCACCAACAATTATGAAAATAAAGGATATCATTCCAAAATGGTCTGTTTCTGGTGGAATGGATACAATTGATCCATTGATTAATGACTTTGACACTGCTCAGGAAGTTGAATTTGCTGCTCAAATGAAACATATGAGAGTACAGTTTGTCGAAAATGAAAATCACAATACAACAATTACAAATATTTTTCATCATGCTGTAGGTGATGAAGAAAATAAAAATATTGTAAATAAATCAACAGAAATTCCAACTAAGCCTGAAAATTCTGGACGTTCAATTCAAGCTAGAAATAGAAATAAGAAGGCAAAATTAAGTTCGAATGATTTTTTCCCACATTTTTATGATCCTGATAATTCAAAACACTTTTCAAGACAAAAGGCAATGCAATCAGCTATAAACAATTATGGTTTTAATTCTGGTTCAGAAGAAAAAGTCGATAATAATTATGTTGCTTCTGTGTTAGGCAATACTGGATTAAATATTGGATTAGATTCAGATAAAAGAGATCATGAATATGATGATTACGATGATGAAACACCAGCTTTTCATGGAAATTTTGGATTAAGGGATCCTAAATCTATTGAAAACTTAATAACAAATGAGGAAACCGATGATGAAATTATTTCAAATGAGTATGATGATGATGATAGCTTTGAAGAAAAACAAAATAATGATGATTTAGTTGATATTACAAGCAACTCACAATTTTTACGATCGATTAAAAAAGTAACCAAACGCCCGAATGATGAATCGGTTGAATTAAGTGCAATCGATCCAATGATTATGTCAGCTTACGAAGATAATTTTGAAGATGGTGGATTAATTGGATTTTTCAATTATGGTTATCCAGGTTCTGTCATTGATGATTATCGTAGAGCTGATGATGGTTCAATGTTGTTGACTAGCTCAGTTAAGAAACGTAAGACAAGAAAAACTATTTCTGTAGAGCCATCAATTAAGAACACTGCAAATAAATTAGAAGCATTTTTAAATAAAGATAATAAAAGTTTCAATTCCACTTCTAAAAATGCATTACTTAAAAAAGAAAGAAATAGGATGGTTGCTGAGTTTATGTTTGAACTTATAAAACAAAAACAATCCCAAGCAAAACAACTTAGACATAAAGAAGGAAATTGGAAACATTTTACTAAACATTTATGGAATCCAAATATGTTTGTAGAAAAAGAACAGAGTAATATGCAATCAACATATCAAGATTGGGGTGAGTTCAAAACTACAATGTTTAAAACCTTAACACAGGTTAACTTTGTTCTTAATGAAAGAATGGGTTTGAACTCCTCAATGAAAACAAAAGAATCCAAAGATTCAAATGATGAAATTATTGATGAATTGTTTGCTCAATTATAATTTTTTTAATCTTTTAGTTTATAGCTTATATATATATATATATATATAAATATATATACATTTCCATTTAATAATGAATTAATGATTCGTTTTGCGTTATGCTTTAGCCTTATTATACACCTTATTATTGATAAATTATTTGAGTTGTAGAATTAACATTATATAAATTCGATATTAATAACTGAATTTCCTCTTATGACACATTGACCAAGATCCACATACTCTATGTCACCTCCGCCTGTTTTCACTTCAACACATTGGTTCAGCGTAAGATTGAGAAAAAAATCATAACCAATTAATTTTCCTTGAACAACTCTATTTCCATTGAGCTCTACTTTGATTTCTTTATCTATATATTGCTTAAGCTCAGGTACAGCGACCATTATACTTCTATTTCAAGCAATGTATTGGTCAGTAAGTATATTATATTCTAGTTGAAGAATGCAACTAAAACAAACAAAGATAATTAAGGAAATTCGATAACAACGAAATTTTTCGTTTCTAGAAAATTCTGACTTAGCGAGATGTCAGAGATCATGAATTTAATTTATAAAGGCAATATAAGTCATATTTTTGAATTTGTATTTGTACAGAAAATAAAATATTATAACTAAAAAAACAAAATCTGATATTTAAAGAATAACAAAAGAACTAAAATGTCCACAGATCTACAACGCTCCAAAGTTTATTTTGATATTTCAATTGGTGATGATACCATTGGCAGAATTGCATTTGAATTATTTGATGATATCACTCCTAAAACAGCAGAAAATTTTAAGCAATTATGTCAACAAGAACCAGGTTACAAAGGTAGTATTTTCCATAGAGTCATAAAAGATTTTATGATTCAAGGTGGTGATTTTGAAAATTCTGACGGTACTGGTGGTAGTTCAATTTATGGTGAAAAATTCGACGATGAAAACTTCACTTTGAAACATGCTGAACCATTTCTTTTGTCAATGGCTAATGCAGGTCCAAACACCAATGGCTCACAATTTTTTATTACAACAGTTAAAACCCCACACTTAGATGGTAAGCATGTTGTTTTTGGTAAAGTCATTGCTGGTAAATCAATTGTAAGACAAATTGAAAGAACAGAAACTGCAGCTTCAGATCGTCCATTGAAAGAATGCAAAATTATTGATTGTGGTGTGCTAAATGATGGCGATCCTTTAGTTTTAGATGATGGTTCTGGCGATACTTATGAAGATGTTTTATCCGATGAACCATCTATTGATATCAACAAACCAGAAACTGTTTTTAAGGCGGTTGAATCTATCAAGAATACAGGTACTGAATGTTTCAAAAAGGGCGACGTAAAAACTGCATTAAAAAAATATGTAAAGGCAAAAGGGTATATGTCTGAATACCAACCATACGATTTAACTGAAGAAGATTTGGCAACATATTGGAAGTTACAAATTTCATGTGGCTTAAATGCATCTTTGATGTCACTGAAATTAAAACTAGCACAAGATACCATTAAATATGCTACGGATGTGCTAGAAGCAGAACAGCTAGATGATAAATCAAAGGCAAAAGCATACTTTAGAAGAGGCAGTGGTTATTTACTTGCTCATAACGAAGAAAGTGCCATTGAAGATTTCCAAGAAGCCCACAAGCTACAACCAACAGATGCTGGCATTTCAAAAGCACTTAACGATTCCAAAGAAACTCTAAAAATCAGAAAGAACAAGGAAAAAGCTGCATATAGCAAATTTTTCTCTTAAGTAAAAACCAATTTAGAATTTAATAAAAGTATATAACAAAATAACATGATAGGCATTCTGGAATTCTTCTCATCAAAATTGAATCAAAATCTTGATCAGCTTAGTACTGGTAAGTAATCTAAAAATTTTATCCTGTATTTAAGATCATTAAGTTTAATAACAAAACGGCACGCCTAACAAATAAATATATACCATAAAATAGTAAAATAAATAAGTAAAAATTATTACTATCAAATAAGTGATAAGAAACAATAAACTTTTGTCACGCGTTTGCGTCGATCGACTCATCTGCCATTGAAAATAAACGGGTCATTAAAGCATCATGATTTTCCATTTTTTCATTCCTTCGCTAATTTTCATGAGGGCGAAATGGACACTTACAACAATACAATGTTAAAAACAATACTAACTTTAAGTGAAGGTTTGCTTGTCTAGAACGGTAGCATACTTATTTGCCATCAGTGTACTGTCATCTTTCCTGCTGGATTTACTTGACACGTTTTCTGTTTGTTTCATTAGGTCAGGGTATTACTGTTTGTTACTTGAGTATTTACATTCTTATAAATTCAGACCATTTATTATCCAATCTCAAACCTGTATATTCTATTCAATTGATTATAACTATCAAAAAAATTCAATTTCAAATTTAATTTTGGTATACTAACAATCTAACAATATTCATTTGTCATTTTTTTTACATCCAAAATCATACTAAAAAAGAAATTTTGTTATTATCAATTATTCAAGTGATACATATTAGAAAAAAACATCTTTTATAAAGATATATTAAAGTTAATTCTAATTAGTGTTTGTACTCATTTATTTGATTGCTGCAAACTTAATCTACTATCAACTTTATTGTCATAACTTGCACACAAGGAGTTTAGCAAAATAATTATTAATTATATTTTACTAAATCTACAAAGATAACCTAAGAGAATATTTTTCATTTATTGTACTATATTTTTTTCACGATATCATATTAGTTTTGTTGGTATTTAAAACTATTTAATTACATAGTCATACCAACTAATTTCATTTCGCTTCATTGTTTTGTACCATTGTATTATATTTGATTTAGTTTATCTTTATTCAAAAATTTAGCTTAGTCATAAACTTTTTAAAAAAAAATTCCAAAAAAACTTTATATATTAATTTACTACAAATTAGATTTAAAAAATTAAAAAAATACTACATAGAAAAAAAATTTGCATATTCATTAAATCCTAATAAATAAAAAATGAGTAGATTTCCTTATTCTAGTGCTCCTTTGAGAACAGTTCAAGAAGTAAGTATTACTGATATATTTTTTCAGGTACCTTTTTCAAAAATATGAATACTAACAATACTTTTACTAATTTTTTTTAGGTCCAATTTGGTTTATTTTCACCGGAAGAAGCCAGAGCAATCTCTGTTGCTAAAATCGAATACCCAGAAATTATGGATCCAGTCACAATGAAACCTAGAGAGGGTGGTTTAAATGATCCAAGGCTTGGTTCAATTGATAGAAATTTCAGATGTCAGACATGTTCAGAAGATATGCAAGAATGTCCAGGTCATTTTGGACATATTGAGTTAGCTAAGCCTGTTTTCCATATTGGGTTTTTGGCAAAAATCAAGAAGCTCTGTGAATGTGTTTGTATGAATTGTGGTAAGGTGTTATTAGATGAACATACCAATCCACAGTATGCAGCTGCAATTAAAATTAGAGATCCAAAGAAACGCTTCAATGCAGTGTGGACATTATGTAAAACTAAGATGGTTTGTGATGTTGACCCTCCATTGGATGAGGATGATGATGATGATGCAGAACCACAATATAGAAGAGGAGGGTGCGGTAGCGTGCAGCCTTCTGTCAGAAAAGATGGTTTGAAACTTTGGGGTACTTGGAAAAAATCGAATGTGGATGAAGATAGTGAAAATTTAGAAAGGAGACAAATAACCGCTTCTGATATCCTAAATGTTTTTAGACATATATCACCTGAAGATTGTATAAAATTAGGCTTTAATGAAGAATGGGCCAGACCTGAATGGATGTTATTAACCGTTTTGCCTGTTCCACCCCCACCTGTTAGACCATCTGTTGCATTCACCGATTCTAAAAGATCAGAAGATGATTTAACCTATAAATTAGCTGATATTTTAAAAGCAAATATTAACGTCCAAAAATTTGAAATGGATGGATCACCACAACATGTCATTAGTGAATTCGAAGCATTACTTCAGTACCACGTTGCAACATATATGGATAATGATATTGCTGGTCAACCTCAAGCATTGCAAAAAAGTGGTCGTCCGATTAAATCTATTAGAGCCCGTCTTAAGGGTAAAGAAGGTCGTTTAAGAGGTAATTTGATGGGTAAGAGAGTTGATTTCTCTGCCAGAACAGTTATTTCGGGTGATCCAAATTTAGAGTTGGATCAAGTTGGTGTTCCTAGGTCGATTGCTAGAACTTTAACATATCCAGAAATCGTCACCCCATATAATATTCAAAAATTAACCGAAATGGTCAGAAATGGTCCAAATGAACATCCTGGTGCCAAATATGTTATAAGAGATAATGGTGATAGAATTGATTTGAGATTCAATAAAAGAGCAGGTGATATTCAGCTTCAATATGGGTGGAAAGTTGAGCGTCACTTGATGGACAATGACCCTGTCTTATTCAACCGTCAGCCTTCATTGCATAAAATGTCTATGATGTGTCATAGAGTGAAGGTTATGCCGTATTCTACCTTTAGAATGAATTTGTCAGTTACATCCCCATATAATGCGGATTTCGATGGTGATGAAATGAATTTACATGTTCCTCAATCTTATGAAACGAGAGCTGAATTATCCGAACTTTGTGCTGTGCCATTGCAAATTATTTCACCACAATCTAACAAACCAGTTATGGGTATTGTCCAAGATACCTTATGTGGTATTAGGAAAATGACATTAAGGGATTCATTTTTAGAGTATGATCAAGTTATGAATATGTGTTACTGGATTCCAGATTGGGACGGTGTGATTCCTCAACCAGCGATTTTAAAGCCAAAGCCATTGTGGACTGGTAAACAAATTTTATCACTCTGTATTCCAAAGGGTATATTTTTGCAAAGATTAGATGGAGCAATACTTTCACCAAAGGATTCTGGTATGTTAATTTTAGATGGTGAAATTATGTTTGGTGTCGTTAATAAGGCCACTATTGGTTCTTCTGCAGGTGGTTTAATTCATACTACAATGAGAGAAAAAGGACCAACAATTTGTGCTAAGATGTTTGGTAACATTCAAAAAGTTGTCAATTATTGGTTACTGCATAATGGTTTTTCAATTGGTATTGGTGATGCAATTGCCGACCCAGAGACCATGAAAACAATTACTGAAACTATAAGAGAAGCAAAAGACCAAGTTCAAACGGTTATTAAAGATGCACAAAAGAATCTGCTAGAAGCCGAGCCTGGTATGACTTTGAGAGAATCTTTCGAACAAAAAGTTTCCAAAATTTTAAATGAAGCAAGAGACTCGGCTGGTAAATCTGCGGAAACTTCGTTGAAAGACTCTAACAATGTTAAACAAATGGTGACGGCGGGTTCTAAAGGTTCCTACATTAACATTTCACAAATGTCTGCCTGTGTTGGTCAACAAATTGTTGAAGGTAAACGTATAAATTTTGGTTTTGCGGATCGTTCTTTACCACATTTTACTACTGACGATTATTCTGCAGAATCTAAGGGTTTTGTGGAAAATTCTTATTTAAGAGGATTGACTCCTCAAGAATTTTTCTTCCATGCGATGGCCGGTAGAGAAGGTTTAATTGATACTGCTGTGAAGACTGCAGAAACTGGTTACATTCAAAGACGTTTATTAAAAGCTCTAGAAGATATCATGGTTCATTATGACGGTACGACTAGAAATTCCTTAGGTGATGTGATTCAATTCATTTATGGTGAAGATGGTTTAGATGCTACTACTGTCGAAAAACAAACCGTTGACACAATTCCCGGTTCAGATTCAGCATTTGAAAGAAAATATCGTGTTGATCTAATGGATGAAAAGATGTCCATTCGTAAAGATATGGTTGAATATGGTAGTGAAATTTTGGGTGATATTAAACTACAAAAGATTTTAGATGAGGAATATGATCAATTACTAAAGGATAGGGAATACTTGAGAACTGAAGTTTTTCCAAATGGTGACAACAATTGGCCATTACCTGTTAACGTTAGAAGAATTGTTCAAAATGCACAACAAATATTCCATGTTGATCGTTATAAAGCAAGTGATTTAACAATCAAAGAAATTGTCGAAACTATTCAAAATCTTTGTAAACGTTTCATTGTAGTGAGAGGTGATGGCGGTTGCTTAACTGAAGCTAGAGAAAATTCTACTTTATTGTTCCAATGTCTCATAAGATCTAAACTGGCTACCAGAAGAATCTTAGAAGAATATAGACTCAATAGGGACGCATTTGAATGGGTTGTCGGTACAATTGAGCAGCAATTTTCTAGGTCTCTCGTCAATCCAGGTGAAATGGTTGGTGTCGTTGCTGCACAGTCTATTGGTGAACCTGCAACCCAAATGACGTTAAATACTTTCCATTATGCCGGTGTCTCTTCTAAAAATGTTACTTTGGGTGTTCCTAGATTAAAAGAAATTTTAAATGTTGCTAAGAACTTTAAAACTCCAGCATTAAGTGTTTATTTACAAGAAGATGTTGCCACTGATATTGAAAAGGCAAAGAGTATTCAATCCGCTATTGAACATACCTCGTTAAAAAATGTTACAGCATGTACCGAGATTTACTATGATCCAGATCCTAGAAGTACTGTCATTGAAGAAGATTTTGATACTGTTGAAGCATATTTCGCAATTCCAGATGAAAAAGTTGAAGAAAATCTACATAAACAATCACCTTGGTTGCTCAGATTAGAACTAGATAGAGCGAAAATGTTAGATAAACAATTGAGTATGCATCAAGTTGCGGCGAAAATCATGGAGAATTTTGGTGATGATCTTTTTGTCATCTGGTCAGAAGATAATGCAGATAAATTAGTCATTAGATGTAGAATTGTCAGAGAAGAGAAGGCATTGGATGAAGAAGAAGAAGAAACAGAAGATGGTTTGTTAAAGGCATTAGAAGCACAAATGTTAGAATCCATTACATTAAGGGGTGTTAGTGGCATTTTAAGAGTCTTCATGATGAAGTATGATAAAACTTATATTGATGAAGATGGTGACTTTGCTAAACAACAAGAATGGGTTTTAGAAACAGATGGTATTAATTTGGCTGATGTTATTACTGTTGATGGTATTGATACCACTAGAACGTACTCCAATTCCTTTGTGGAAATTTTATATGTTTTTGGTATCGAAGCTGCAAGAAGTGCATTATACAAAGAAATTCTTAACGTTATTGCGTTCGATGGTTCTTATGTTAACTATAGACATTTAGCCTTGTTAGTTGATCTAATGACTTATAAGGGACATTTGATAGCCATTTCTAGACATGGTTTCAACAGAAATGATACAGGTGCTCTAATGAGATGTTCTTTCGAAGAAACGGTTGAAATCTTGTTTGATGCAGGTGCATCCGCAGAGTTAGATACCTGTGATGGTGTTTCACAAAATATTATTTTGGGTCAAATGGCTCCATTCGGTACTGGTTCTTTCGATGTTTTCTTAGATGAAGATAAATTGTCCACATTACCAACTGAACATTCTGTTGAAGCTGCTACCCATGTCGTCAGTGATACCAAGGGTTCTATGACCGCATATGCTGATGAGACATTTAAAGATGATATTATTGATATTCCAATGGGTGCTGATAACGTTGCATTTTCTCCATTGATTACCGCTGGTTCTCATGATGATAGATCTGGTGGTTTCACAGAATATGGTGGTTCCATGAGTGCATATCAACCAACCTCTCCATTTTCTGGTTATGGCGCAACCTCTCCTAGCTATGGTGCAACATCTCCAAGTTATGGACCTACTTCTCCGTCTTATTCTCCTACTTCTCCCGCCTATTCTCCAACTTCCCCTGCTTATTCCCCAACTTCTCCTGCCTATTCTCCTACTTCTCCTGCTTATTCCCCAACTTCTCCAAGTTATTCTCCAACTTCTCCAAGTTATTCTCCAACTTCTCCAAGTTATTCTCCAACTTCTCCAAG